>CAKALG010000377.1:0-26027 GCA_916700815.1 Helicolenus hilgendorfi | reverse complement strand
CAAAGGGGCTCAGGAGGTGACGGACGGAAGGAGTCACACAATTTCAGCCCTCTCTGTTAGTGGAAACCAAACTAAAGCAGAGACGGAGCTGGAGAAAGGGGGGAAAGACAATCTAAACTCTCGCATCACTGAGAACAGGACTGCAGTCACTCACCGCTGATTCTGTGTTTAAGCTGGGGTGATTTCCCTACAGTGTGTCAGCTAATGTTTTCTCCTGTCAGGTCTTCCTTGATCTGATCACAGTATGATTCCAGCCAGTGTGACACCGTAAGCACTCACAGTGAGAGTGGTTTACAGCTTTGAATATGATTCAGTGGCAGCTCTGTATGACTTTGGATATTTTCAACCAAGATAAGTTTGACATAATCAGCATTTTAATTTATGAATTTATGATGTTACACAGTCACAGTGATGTGCTTGGAGCGATGCAGGGAGATGCGCATAGAATGTTATTTTAATGTATTTTACAAGAACCTGATTTGAGCCAATAATACAGCAGCAGAAGTATGAAAAGATTGACTCATTCTTAATTCACTGTTTTATTTTGTTTTTTCTTGAAATGGAGAGCAGCGATAAATTGCAGTCTGTGTTTGTGTCACAACTTCAAAAGGTTTAGCCTCTTTTCTTTACGACATCTTTGCTTTTCTGGTGTTAAATCTGATGTTCATGGTTTTACTTTTCAGAAGTTTAATTTTAATAATTTAAAATTGAGTTTTTTAAGCTTTCTGAAACAACATGCAATATTTAAAATTACAATTTTTTTTTTTACTCTGTGTCCGTTTGCTTTTTTTCCTTTGATTTCCTTTTCAACCCTCTGTGGCTGAATAGTTAAAGCAGACTCTACATCAGCAGTGATACGATGTCTGTTCCAGTAGGAACAGCAACAACTGCGCTGTTTAAACTTTTTTTTTTTCTTTTTACCTTTGAGCGAGATGAGATGCTCTGATATGAAAGTGCATACTTGAAACCCCCTGTAGTTCTTTTTGAGAACACTTCTGATGAACACAGTATTACACAATGCATCCCTCTTGTGAAGTAATTTTATATAACCCAACAATAAACATAGTAGAAGCTGTGATTGAACATTACTGTCTGTACTAGTGTCGCGCTTGAAGAATCACTCATTAACAGCTGCAGGAAAATGCACCGACGTTTTAAAATGAATAAATGATGTATAAAAAATGTTGTTTATTTTGAGCTTTTGAAGAAAAAAGAATAACAACATGATAAAGAAACAGAACGTATTGGCTGTCGCTACTAAACATGTTTTGTCTTCAGATAAAACAAATACAATCTGTGTAGTTTATGGTCACTTTCATAAGCCAGCTGGCAGGTTTACAGTGTGAATCACGCCATTTAGTCGTTTCCTTCAGACATGTAGTTCATTGTTTGTGTTCTCTATGATCTTCTGTCATTGATGCCAGATGAGAGAGTTGCTTCGGTATATGAATGTCTACAGCCCCTGTAGAAACCTGCAACAAAACACATCATACATATAAGTATTATTACGACACTTGTGCATTTAAAATGTGTAAAATAAAGTATTTAATACACTGCCAACTAGAGATTTCCTTTTTAGAATTGAAAAGCATCATTTGAGTCAGCAGTGCTTTTAAGACTTTAAGGTTTGAACAGCAGATATTGTATCTTCAGAACCTCCTCTGTCCCATATGGTTTTATCCTTTATTAGCCAAGTTAAGCAATGACTTTATTTTTTCAAGATGTTCCATCTGAGTGAAAAAGAAGAGGCACTCACCTCAGCCTGCACTTGTTGAGAAAAATGCCTCTCCTCTCTGGATTCTCTCTCCTCCAGGGACCATTATCTGTGAGAGCAGACATTACAATATATATAGTCCCATAAAGATATATTATTTTTGTGACGATCATCGTGAAGCTGAATGCCCACAAAAGCCAACAGGGGTATTATGGATATTTGTTGCTTGTGAATTGCCACACTCACCAGGCTCTGAGTTTCTCCTTCCCATAAGACCAACAAAAATGTCATGCATTTCCCCTAAAAACAAGAATGACAAGATTAAATGTAGTGTTTTTATGATGATTTCAAAGCATTTAAAGAAAGAAAAATCACATCATTACTAAATCGCTTACTTTTTTGTGGTGTCTGTACAGCGTTTGCATCTGATACAAAATAAAATCGAAAAGGAAAAAGAGCATTTTTAGGAAATAAAATCCAGATGACATGATCATGTAGAGATGACAATTGCAATTTTTTTGACGTTTGTTTTTTCAGTTTATTATCGTTAGCATTAATACTGTTATTATTATTATAAACGTTTGAATGTAATCAGTGGGAGCCTCACCTGCATCTCTTCTTCCCATCAGACCCACAAAGCTGTCATAATCCAAATCGCTATACCTCTTCAGAATGTTCCGCTTGAGGTTGTCTAAGCCTGTGGTCTGCTGGAATTATGAGAAACAAAAAAAGAAATCAGTTTTTATTGAAAGATCTGTAAAAAAAGGATATGAAAAAAAATAATAATCTGAAAATCAGCTTTGCCATTGCGCTCCAGAAAACCTACATCTGAAGTTGATCTGCGCGCTCCGGGCTCCTCACATCTGGACTGGCTGTATCGAAGTTTCATGATGAGGAACAGAACCACCAGCAGCAAACCTCTCCTCATTTTCTCAGCACCGCCTGTACGAGAAAATGTATAGTTATTTTTTTTATTAAGTTGTTACCTTATAGGTAAAAAATAGCGCTGAAAAATCAGGAACCAATTGTACCTGTTGCGCATAACCCGCTGCGTAATTGGTGCGTAAAAGCGCGCGGTGTATGGTTTACAAAAGATATAGTTCATCAATCTAATGTGATCAGTAAATGAATGTTTGGATACTCTTGTGTGTATCCAGAAAAGACTGGAAAAAACATTCACGCAGACCCCTTGTTTCCTCTCCAAAAAGTCACCATAAATCCTCTTTTTCAAGACAGAAAAAGACAAAAATAGAATAAACATGTAAACATTTTAACTTTAAGCATTTTAAAAAGTAATCCTTTTTCTTTACCTGTTTTCTGTCGAGCAGATAGTTTGGTAAAAGACTCGTCTGCGTGCGTCCTGGTTGCAGAGGAAAGTGGGAACTGATAGATCCTGCGGTGAGCTCTGCTCAGGATAAATAAAGGCGTCCAAGCTTTGGGCTAATAAATAATAACTGGATACCTGCGTAACGCCAATCAGACACTGAAGCGTAGGTGGAGTATCAGCTCTTATATCACGTTGTGCTGAAGGCTATACGCAGAATGCTCATTGATGGTCATGATGCTGCTGAGAGCTGTTGCCTCACCAGTACGCACGCACACCATCAAAAACACGTCTAGGCAACGTCACAAGGACACAGGTTCGTGGACTCAAGTCCATCCATGAACCTACTTCGACTGTTTATAAATCATACAGTATAAATTATCACCCAATGCTGTGTTACACCTTTTTGGCCGACTTCATTCCAACTCATTGCCACAAGTTTTACACTTTTTTGGGGTAATTTAAGGTTAATAAACTTCATTTTGGTGAAATTCTACCTAATTTTTTATTTAAAAATAGCAGAAATTATGAATTATTTTGACTATAGTTATCGGAGGAACATAATGTTGATGGATTATCACAGACGGGTAGATGTAACCGTTTAGTTAGACTATTGTTTTGAAACCATTTAAATGTTTTTTTTAATGGCAGCACATAATGACACCTGTGGTCCTCAAAAATTGACCCGGGTAGGACCACAGATGCTATAAATTAGAATAAAACACCCAGAATTCAACGAAAGTAGTGGTCGTTAATTGTTTTTGCAAAGACCATAGTAGGGAACCACCCATGTTATTTTGGGGCAATTAGATGAAAGAAATCCATATTTATGACATAGTGAATTTTGTAAACGGGTAAGATTTGACCCGAGGACAACAGGAGGGTTTTAAAGATTAGGCTCCAACTGCAGCTGGCTTTGGCTAAGACAGTAACAAATACACATTTGTAATTGCAGCTGATCATATTGTTTGAAATAAAACTTCAAAGTGCCGCAGTCTCATTTATCTTCCATCCTCACATGCTCCTATAGGTGCCTTTCCACTCCATTGACCAGCATGGTCACTGTCAAGATGGTAATCTTTTTAAGGAAGTAATTATATAGACAGCAGCTGCCTCTGCATGTCACTAGAGGATGGTGATGTATGTGACTATAGAGCTGTGTGTTTTTAATACCCCATTCATACAGAAAATGTGACATGAAAACAAACATTTGTCCACCTGTCTGGGTTTTGGTTAATTGATCAACAGGTTAATTTTCACACCATATTGTATGCATTTAAATGCCAATTAAAATATTTTTTTGACACTGTTCAAGAGCACGACACGCTGAGTTAAGAACACAGATCAATAAGTGGATATTATCAGTACAGACAGACAGGCTGAGTTGTCACCATGACTAAAAATCCAGACACGTGTTGTTGGGACAGACACGTCATAGCATCGACACAATGAGCAACACGTGATTCAGAGGGTCACTTGAAATAGTTTTCATGGCTGCTCTTAAACTGCTCTGACACGTGGTGAGATGAGATGTCTGTCTTGTAACTTGTATAAGCACCGACTGTGTGACACTATTTAAAATACATTTACCTCAAAGCAGCACTACATGATTTAATTGATCATTTCCTATACAACAAACATAGGCTAGAGAATAACATTTAGTATTCATGTAAATCCTGAAAAGATGTTTATGTGTCTCATGAAAAAAAGTGTTTTCCCTTGTACATTATCAGCAGCTGAAAACAACTCAAATTTAATGCTCATACCAAACCTATCATTTTTTCTTGCAATTACACAAGCAATTACCGTGTTAGTGTTTGCGCACACATTCAGAATGCAAAGAAGCATTAATATTTCAGCAAAGCAAAGTTTGAGATCATAGCTGTAAAACATGCACACGGAACTATTGCAGTTATCAACGGCCTCTGGAGGCCTGATAGATGGAAGCGGGTATGACACCTAACAACAAAGCACCGGGCAAGAATCCAAATAGTGCATTTCACAAAAGGTTAACACTGCTATGTTTTAGTTATGACTTCCCATTTCCATATTTGTCCTGTTCCTGCTTGTATCGTGGGGATTGCAGCAGTGCAGGGGTTCGGGATGGGAGATCTGACAGATGTGGCGGGAAGTCATTAATTGCATTTTTACATTATTGATGAGTGTTCTTTTATCCTCCTCGGTATTCAAAGTGACTCTGTTTTTGGACTAGCACAGGGAAAGAGTGCCAGGGGCTGTTTATCCACAATGTGCCATGGCAGGAGAAGCTTATGGATATTGGGTCGGATGTGCTGCAGGGCTAGATGGACGTCCTGCAATACATCACAGGTAGTCACATGCCCTGCGCACTGCTGAATGATATGACATGCACCCTCTGCTGTATTGCATTTTGAATGTCATTCCATACCGGCACACGTCACAATGAAAACTCTTACTTTGTATGGGCTCCCCTCGGAGCGGCTGACATCGGGGCTGAAAGGTCAGCAGGACGTTCACGGTCGGCTTACTCAGAGCAGGTAGCCCACATAGGTGGCTATGTGGACCAGTGTTAGAGAAGAACAAGATAAAAAGACACAGCTCAGCCTCGTACTAAGATCATATGATGCGTGTGAAGGAGTGTGTCTCTATGCAGGCAGGATTTGTGTTGAGGTTTGGCCACTTGAAAATATTATTGCAACAGTTTTATGTGGCTTCATCATTCTTCTATTCAGATGTTTCTCACAGTTATCTGCATGTGTGTAACGAGCAGACCGTCTGAATGTCATCTTCCTATAAAATGTCCTCTGGTTTGACCCCTTTTACAGTTTCATGAAATCCTTTTGCCATCAACAGGCTGAATAGATTGAGATAACCTTGCTGTGGAACACATATGAAGAGATAAATGGAGAGGGGAAAAATGGACCCTGCTGCAGAATTTGTTATGTGCGTCTTTATAGACACATCGTCTTTATCATTTATTCAACCTTCCAACATAGCTATTTGACTGTAGAAGGCCAAAAAGTTGAAGGAAAACACAGACTGGCAATTCAGTTAGTTTGGAGGTCCATGTAAGGACACAAGAGTATAGATGAATTAGTTTGTTTATGTGTGTCCGGAGGGGGAGAGCAGCACATAGAGCGCGGAGTGCAGTCACACTGTCTCTCTAATGGAGCTGCCAATCATCCATTTGTGCAGGCTTTAAGGGCCTGAAAGGGAGAAGATATAAAGTAAGTTCCAGCTTGGAGTTGAGAGAAGACAGTGACGCGACAGCCCTTATATGGGAGGGATGTTATGAAAGAATAAGCGACCATAGGGAGACGGAAAAGAAGAGTCTGTCGAGGGTGAGAGGAGAGAGTGATTGCAATGACGTGTGAGAGATTGCAGGGTATAGATTTAGCTATATTTGTATACAGGCTGGGGTTGGATGCACAGCTTGCAATCACTGGCCAATAAGTCCAAAGGGGATTCTGCATGTGTGAACACAGTAACAGGAAAACAGTCCTTCACACACTCCTTGGCCGTCCCTGCTGTTCGTTCTTGCTCGTGGCGACGTGAAGACTAAAATAAGCAGATCTAGACGATTCCAGGCCTCTCCACGGTAGATCATAAGATGCACCTGTCAATAATTGATTTAATGGGCTCTAATCTAATGGGAGAATTTAACTTAGAGTCCACTTGGGGCATGCAAAATGACTTTGATGGATACAGTTTTTTTATTCCACCCACTCCTCGCCGATCTCTGACTCGTGAGGTCCCGAAGTGTCACTTCCATCTAAATGTTAATTTGAAGACTGTTTCTTTAAGACTGGCATGGATGCTGATATGCTTTGAAAGTCTATTTGCATTCGACCACGTCGGGTGTGTGAAACTGTGAGCTGTGTTGTTGCTAAATCAAAACACATTCTCTTTTTTTCAGTGTTTTCCAAAGAGCTCCTAAAAGTGTTTTTCTGCTCTCTCCTTGTCAAAAGCTTTTTGTCCCCTTTAATCTTCTCTCGGTGACGATAGTTGGCACTGAGGCCTGTGGGAGAAAATAAGACTGATGCTGTTTAGACTCTTGAATCCCTGTTCTGGTCTGTCTGGTAACAGCATTGCCTATTTTCTACTCATCATGCAGTGAGAACACTCTCGGAGATAGACACTTTAGCATCCTGTTCATCACAGAGGCAATCAGAGCCTGTTACACTCTGTCCTGGCTTTTATTTGCAGTGCAGTTGATAGAATGGGTGCTATCAGATAAGTTGAGTTGTGTGTTTTCTATCCTGAAGAGGTGCATGCCATTGTAAGTTTCTTGAAGAATTTTTGTTTGTTGCCAAAGCGTTTACTTTATTTGACATTTTATTATTATACACGTCAATGTCCAAGATATGAAAATGTTTTCTTTGCACTGTGTGTTGAATGCTGCCATTTTTCTGCTGTGGGGAGATGTGATGGCCGCCTCATGCTAAATTCATTTCCTCTGCCATTTGGTCATTACTCTGCTGTCACCTCCAAACATTTTGTCTTTGCATTCAGTTTGAATGTTATCCATTGGCGTTTAACCCATTGTATTCCTGCAGAAACTCATTGGATTTGTAATATCTGCAGCCATGTACATATTGTTCAGTCTGGAACGCAAATAAGTGAACGAAATGCAGATGTATTCTTTTAATAAAGTGGTGGCAGTGGTGCGAAGGACTGAAGCAGCATTCATTTTAATAGCAGACATGACAGGTGAGATAGTTGATCAATAGCTGACAGAAAAGCCTTCAAACATGTCCATAGACTGTATTAGGAAGTGGACGTAGTCACCGTGACATCACCCATTGGTTTACTGCCATTTTGAAGCCTCGAGTTCAGCATCTTGTTGCCATCTTGGTTTTTCTGCAACCAGAGTGACACGAGAGGGTGGAGCTAAGTACAACCGAACACTGAATAAGACATTTTTAGGCGACCAAAATGTTATAGTTAACTTTCATGAACTGACAATACACTGAAAGAGTTAAAGTTGTAAGACAAAACCGGACAACTCCGTGGTAACGACCTGTCAATCACAAGTTAGCCACGCCCTAAAACATACCCTGCTTTATGGTCTATTTGACTCTAAATGGGACCATGATTTAATAAATGAACATCATGCTGTAATGAAGAAGACTTGAAACTAGCGATTGAGAACATAAACTCATGTTGACGCTTACTGAGGTAATAAATCAAGTGAGAAGTAGACTCATTTTCTCATAGACTTCTATACAATCTGACTTTCTTTTTGCAACCAGAGGAGTCGCCCCGTGCTGGCTATTAGAAAGAATGCAAGTTTAAGGCACTTCCTCATTGGCTTCACTTTTAAGACCCAGGGGTTGCCCACTGGCTATAACCTGTCAAGATTTGGCTACAAACAAATGACTTGTTAGTGGAAACAAGTCATGGTCTTTTTGATGAGAGTAATATAGCAAGTGAGCTACCATCACACCTGGATATTGCACTGACTGACCTGCCCAGGCTTGACCTCTCTCTGCTTCTTATTTCATTCTGTCCCGCCTGCTCATAAAATTGTGTCAAGGGAAATTATGGAATCATGAGATCAAAGTGTGCAACATAGGGGCTGAGACAGAAATTGGAAACCATGAAACACTTCACGGTCACATTAGTCAACGTCTGAATTTGAACATTTCATATTAGGAACTGTCCCTTCCTGCTGTGTGAGTGTTCTTCTGTTTGAGTGAATCCATGATGTGAGCACACTATACCTTCAGAGATGCAGTAATGGCAGCATGAAAAAGTAAAGAGAGAGCACAAACACACACATAAACATACAAATACCAAACCAACCTCACTTGTTTTATTCACCTGTGATGTGACAGATACCCATGAGACTATGCGGAATATTTCCCATGACAGTGCTGCAAATACTATAGGCCACATTGATCTTTGCTCTTTTCTATTTCAATAATGACAACCATCTCCTGAGGGGGTTGGATTGGCCCTTTGTTCTTTATTATTTGCTAATATGGTCAGAAGGTTCAATGACAATGAGCTTTAAGAGGTTTGAGTGTATGATCCATCACTGCCTGATGCCCACTGTATGCTCACGATTATTTCAAAACAAAATACATATTATAGATTGCCGCAATGATAAGACAGGACCAAAGGTGAGTCCTGCTTAAAGGTAATTTCAGAGGCAATAATAAAACCCTATGAATGACTGCTGGCATTTTTGTGCTCCACTTTGTCTCTTTTCACTGGAGACCAAGTCAATGACACACATTATTCATGGAGCATTCACCTAATTTACCTTCAAGAAACAGCTGTTATTGCTTTTGTGGTATGAGGGGTCAGCTATTGATCAACTCTGACACATCACATCAAGACTGTCGTGTTTCTCTTGAAGGCAAAGCTACAGAAATCTGACCAGCCAGATACACAGAACCATCTGAGAGGCCGTCATTGGAAACTGTTTGGAAAAGGGCAGCCACTTTCAAAAAATACTTGGCAGGATGGACCACCTTTCAATCAAACTCTTGCCTAGTCCAGTCAGTAAAAGAGTGCAAACATTGTCTTCAGTGCCTTCCTCTTTCATTCCTTCAACCACCTTCTTGAAAAGGTCGGTGTTGCTTTATTTGCGCATATCCAAAAGCCTGTTGATATCCAAGTATTTCATTATGTCTAAAAGCAGGAATGCACAGAGCTGGTCGTAAGTAGAAAAGAGGCTGTGTGTCGCAAACTGCTACTAAAACCCCAATTGAGATGCATACAGTATTCCGAATGCGCTGTATACATGTCCAAAGAATGCTCCTAAAACCCGAATGATATCGGCATAGCCCACATTTATTAATCGGAAAATGCTCCATTTGGAATAAGGCCTTCTGAATATCTAAATGGAATATGCTGTTTTCATGACCCATATCAAATTCTGAATATTGTCATATTCAGAATAACAGTGGAATGGCATGTAAACATAGTCATTGATACACAAACAGAGGTCTCTTCGCTGGGGTGTCATCAGAATAGTTTCAGATTTTGTAGGTCTGATTTGAGGTAGTAGTAGATACTCAAATGTTGTAGGTAAAGTAGTGGTTGGTTTTATGGCCAAATGTTTTTGCTCTTTTGGTATTTTTTTTGGTTTGGTCTCGTCATCCTCGTTTCTAGCCGCAGCAGGCAAAAGCTCTAATAAATCGACTGTATGCTATATCCACAGCACCCAACAACAGAAATGAGTGCGTGACTAGCTGGTGAACATAGTGGAGCATTGAGCAGCCATATATTTCCCACAGGAGTTCGGTTGAGAGACACATGAAATAATTGCTAATGTTGCTCTGCGTTTGCTGAATGTGTGAATAGCCAATTGTTTCTTGACATGTACGCCATAACATTTTTACAAGGTGATAATCTGTCAGTGTTGTAGCTTGTTCCGCTACCCCCGAGTGGACGGTTACAAACCTGTAATATTCACATTTGTTAATTTGGTCAAATGAAAGGAGGTCTGATGCAACATTTGGTTCAGACTGAAATTAACTGGAGAAACGCAGCCTCCTCATAAATTTAAATGGAACTACTCCGTCGGCGCAGCGTGCTGAAGACTCCAGCAAAACATTGAACCTGGCTCAAACTTTTGCCAGAATACAATGTGATGTCTTCCTGCAACATAATGTGTTGGCCAAGGAAATATGTGCAAGCGCACATTCCTGGTAGATTACTTTGTAACTGCTATATTTCTACTGTTCCCCCTGCAATCGTTGCGCCTAAAGATAAAATGATTGTCGCCAATTGTGTCTCCTTATATTATAAACAAGTCTAATGTTTTGTTGTCTGATAAGCCTTCAAAATGGACTTCTTGGATATCATCATCTCACCAACACCAACACGCCCAGAGCACACCTCTGATCTGGCTGCAACCCCTTCAAACACATTAGAAGACGTGAAATAACTTCAAAGACCATGGATAGTCTCAGTTCTGTATTTCATTTCAGGATGCTCATGGTTAATTTAGTTTTTTCCTCCCCAATGATTTCAATGCATTTTGAGACAGATTCTGGTGGCCATTGGAGGACCTGCAGCTCAAGGCGCCTCCACGCTGGCTTCATCACTCAACTGTGGTGGTTTCTTCTTGGTTTTGACTTGTGTTTGTCAAACTCTGTGATGAAATTTGTTACTGTTACTTAGTGACAGGTCCTTTTGAAACATTTGTTGTTTTATGCTTTGCAAACTCACATCAAATGTCTTTATAGTTGTCAAATGCTGCTAACTTATATTAATATGACTCATACTTGTATAAGTGTTTGTAATTGTGATTAAGTTATTCAACAATCCTTTTTTTGGCTTGTGCGTTCATATTCAAATGAACAGCAATGAGTTCACAGTTGTGTGTAAAATGTTGAAATGAGTTTTGCAACTTGGGGGTTACCTTCTAGACACAACTTTTATTTATGAATCAACCCGATTTCATGGGATAACGCATTAAGGCTTTTTGTGTGTCATTTAATGCCACGTTGTTGGCATGAAACGGTTGCGGTTATGTTTAGGCAACAAAAACACTTCATTTGGGCTTAAAATAAGTATGTAAACTAAGTCAAATCTGTGCATAAACAACGTAATATACGTATGGACAACATGTCACTAACGTAACTTTAAAATAACTCAACAACACTTTGTTACACGAACACCGGTCTCAAACAACGGTCTCTCATCCACCTCCCCTCCCGCCCATCATAGTCTCTCTCATTTTTATTCTACATCACTAGCTCTGAGCGTAGCATATTCACGCAAATGCTTTTGCATTGCAGTCAGTACGGACGACATGGCGTACACATGACACGGCAAAATCAACAAAGGCGTTGTTATTGCACGTGAAATGCCTTACAAATTTCCGTGTCATTCATACATCATTTGGTGAGCCCAGGCTGTTGTAATTGAACGCTCACATGTGCTTGTCTGTGTAATTGTGCGTGCTCCCAGTACAACATTTAAATGTTTTCTGTTCAGTGATTATATTTGAGGAGCTTTTACAGTTTTGTCTTCCATTCCCACCGACCCCACCCCCTCAACACAGAAACACACTCCGCACATACAGATGAGTGATGGCCTTGGGGTCTTCTCTGTAAATGACAAGTGCCATCCATAACAGGCAGGCAGGGGCTGGTAAAGTGATTAGGTTCATAACACACGGTGTCTCGGTAAACACAGCTGGCACCCACGTCTGTCACGCTAGACATGATGGCAAATTGCTCAGTCCATGCAAAATTATGGTTTGTGTTATAGGTTTGTCCTAACAGAGGGCTGTCATCGCTGGATGGATGGACTGCACCTTTATTCCGCCTCACTTACTGTAGATACTGAGACTGTCTGAGCCAGAGGATGTCAGAGACGGCCAAGTGATGATAGACTGATAAGATATGAGCAGGAGGACACTTAAAGGCCATTGTGAGCATAGGGAGCACATTTTAAACTAATTATATATCGCTATCTGATAATTACAGGCATTATAATTCATTATAAATGTGACACGGCTCTATAATGAGATTCTTATCTGGCAGTGCCATGTCCTGATTACAGCAAATGTACTTTGATTTGCTTATGATAATGCAGTATCTAGAAATACAGACTCAAAAAGAACTGGACTCTCTTTGAAACCTTTTGGATGACCGGCAAATATATATTTGACTCATCACAGTAGGAAAAGTAATTAATAACATTATTAGCCACACCTGTGCTATCCTGCTGACACACCCATGCTACACCCACAAAGTGATTTCACTTATTTGGCTTGATTACATGTAAGCCCTGATCAGACAGAGCATATTTTGCCGTTTGTCTTATTAAAAAAAAAAATTGTTATTGTTGTTAAGCAATCAGCGAATGAGTGCTAATGTTAGCTTAACACAAACCATGAACCTTCGAGTCTGAGAGGTGATGCCAATGCTGAAGTGCCTTAAACTTGCATTATTTCTAATAGCCAGCAGGAGGCGACTCCTCTGGTTGCAAAAAGAAGTCTGAGTGTATAGAAGTCTATGAGAAAATGATCCTACTTCTCACTTGATTTATCACCTCAGTAAACATTGTAAACATGAGTTTATGGTCTCAATCGCTAGTTTCAAGTCTTCTTCAATACAGCATGATGTTCATTTAGTAAATTATGGTCCCATTTAGAGTCAAATACACCATAAATCAGGGGATGCTTTAGGGCGTGGCTACCTTGTGATTGACAGGTCGCTTCCACGGCGTTGTCAGTGTTTTAGTCTTACAACTTTAATATTTTCAAAGTGTGTTTTCAGTTCAGCATTCGGTTGTACTTAGCTCCAACCTCTTGTGCCACTTCTGGTTGCAAAAGACCAAAATGGCAACAGCCAAAATGCTGAACTCGAGGCTTCAAAACAGCAGTCCACAAACCAACGGGTGAGGTCAGAGTGACTACGTCCACTTCTTATATACAGTCTATGCAATAGTATATAGTGGAGTTTAAATGAATGAAAACAGATTACCTGATGTCTCAAGTACCGCACTAATTTGCCTCCAGGCCTGCTGTTTTCTGTTGAGATCATGGTCCGTGATGTAACATTGTCAGTAGAAATCACTCAACTTTTAGTTTCACACGGGACACAAACGCTACATAAAAGCGAGACTAAATAGATGGGTTTTCAGTGTACGTTTAAATACAGCAATATCCTCTGGATGGCTGTTCCAGTGGCTTGGAGCGTAAAATGTTTTTGTTCTGCTTTGTGGATCTGAGGATCCAAAAGCATTTCTGAGAGGTAGTCTGGTGCACGGCCATGGGGTGCATTATAAAGAATTTTAAAATCAACACGAAAAAATAACAGGTAACCAGTGTAAAGACCTGAAAAATAGTCTGGCCTGCTAGTTATAAAAACATGCATCAGTCTCTCTGTGAGAGAAATGGCCTCACTTTAGCTCTTCAAATGATAAAATGCTTTTTTTATGACTCAGAACAAAAAATCACTCCTAGATATTTTGCAAGAGAGATGAGACAAAATTGCTGTGAAAAAAGTCTGTTCCCAGACTCCCAGTAGAGCTCTGCCCAACTTCAGCCTGAGCAGAGCTTCAATCAGCCAGAATAAGTGAAAACACCTGTATGGGTGTGTTAATGGAGCAGAATGGAGACGAGGTAACTGGGAAATATATAATGATGACATTCACAAAGACACAGCTGTGAATTGGTGACCACAATAATGATGATTGTATTCTTTCTTAATATGGCATCTAAAATAAAACAGTTAAAGGTAAGTGTTTTTTAAAACGCTGATTGCATATACCAGCAAAATATACATCTTTCACATTTTGTTTCCTCTTGCAATTTTAGGCATTTCCTGTAAACCTTCCTGTCTTTTCAGTCTTCATAAAGATTCAATTTATTACCTCTATTATGATATTTAGCGTGATATTTGATTACAATAGAGTGTGAAAGTGAAGTAGGAGACTCTGAGAACAGAAAGATAATTAGTGAGTGGCTGTCACAACAGGATACAGTTGAATGACAACATTATTTGTTTCCTTCCGCCTGTAACTCATCATCATCTAATTAAAGGTGGCACCATATCTTTCACATTAAATCCAGTGTCTGGCCATCAAGCCTCAGTCACACTGTTTCCCCGTCTCCCACTCGCCCCACCATTGTTTTCATCACCATCATTTCCTGAAATGCTTCAGGGTTTACATTGCATGTGGTAATTGTGGGAGATTTAAATAGAACTTTCTTGGGAGGACATCTGTGACGCACTGGGCCATTTGGGTAACACATCAGCCAGCAGCTGATGTACAGTATGAACAGTAGATCAGCTGGGCAGGAGCTTGAATGCCAGAGGATTGGTGTGTAAAATTAGTTTTTTTTTTGTTTAATGTATATAAGAATGAATAACATTTCAAAATAAAAATTTATATTACATAGTTTCATCTGCTCCTCATTTTCTAATTGTTCCCCTATACATCAGACCGTCAATACGTCATCCAGAGTATGCTATCATGGCCAATAGAGTAAACAGAAGAAGTTGAAACATGTCTCCAAACTTCTATTTTAAACAAACTGGTTTAAATTAATAACACTATGCTGAAGAGTTGCTGTGTAGTTGGTTGCAACAACAATAAATCCAAAAACGCTGATCTCCGATTTGTTCCCCTGCCATGTCCTGAAAAAGATATAATAGAGGAGCTTTATGGCTCCAAGCTTTAGACCAGACCAGCATCGCATCATCATCGAGGCTGCGCTCCCCTTTGGTGGAAAGAAACTCGCTGTCACATGAGAGAAAATGGGAAATAACGAAAAGCTGTTGTGCTGTGGGTTAACCGAGGCTTTCACACTGAGATTTGAGGCACATAAGATAAGTGACTAGCATGGCTAGCTAACATGAGCTTGAGTGTGAGGCTGCTGCAGTAATGCAGTCATACATTAACATTATAGCAGCATCAGACTGTCATCTCCAACTAAAACTCAGCCAATAGATCAAACAGTTGGCTATTAACACGTTGGTTGTTTACAGACAACACTTAGCCTAACGTGATTCAATCAAATATGTAACAGAAGTCTGGATAAGCAATATCGGGCCACTGTGTTTGACGGGGGAAGACTGAAGAGACATGACGGCAATCAACCTTAATTTATTAAGGCATTGAGAATGCTCAGGTTCAGGCAAGATCACAAAATAATTATTAGACATGTGTATAAAACAATCGTTTGTTTAACAAGAGAGGAATGTATACAAATTTGTCAAAATTCCAATCCAAACCTATTTCAAATTGCATTGACATATATTGGATCTTTGGTTTTCTATCTCCCAAAAAGGGGCGTGGCCCTCCAATCTGAAGATGGTTAAAAACATCCCACTGCTGCTTATCACCTGATCTATCTGTCATGCCTCCATACCTGATCTTTATTTGTCTTTTATAACTGTGTATATACATTGTGTAAAAGTGTAAAGTGAAAATAAATGATGCCTTTATTCCAGTTAGCTTCTTCAGGGTCCTGGTATTTTGGCTCACTGGGACACTTGAATAGAACTGAGCCATCGTTAATGTGATTAAGAAACACCATGTGAAAGTCAAAATGTCTTCTGTGAAAAAGTCATTGGCCAAACAAAGACTGTTTTATCTCCATATATTATTGTAAAACATCATGCAAGAATTTCGCGGAATCAGCTTATCTTTTCTGTAAACATAAATGTATACATTTTATACATTTCAAATTAACTCAACTTAAAATGTCTAGTTTTTATTTTCAGACCACTTCAGGACTTATAAGCACGAGTTCTTTTGACTGCAAAGAGTTCACTAAACTCATCAAAATATGTTTCTAAACAAACATGATTAGCATACAATATTTGCAGACTTCCCAGCATGCGCTGTTTGAGACTTAAACTGTCCAGAGACCCTTCTTTTTTGTAGTTCAAAGAAGAACACAATGGACATTTGCTGTGTGTCTTTAATACATATTAAGATAAGGCATGGCTGTTTCTTTTCATAATAAAGAAAACAATGTTAGCCACAATTCAGGTTAGTATAGAAATTCAGTCCATATCTCCGTTCACAATACATATTATATGTGCATTGACTGGATGCATAAAGTGCTTCCAGTGATGCCCCTCCCACTGTAGGCGGTTGTAGCCAACCTCAGTAGCTGAGAGCTGGATAAGGAGGTCATCAGCTGATTAAACTCACCTGGGCCCTCAGGCTATAAAAGCTGGCCCATTTCTTCACTCTGTTTCTCCCATCCACCCTGCACCACTCACCTCCATAGCACAATAACACACATCCATGCACTGCTTTCATTGCTGCCATTACCCATTCCATTGTTTGTTCTGTGTTAACCTAACTGCTTTTCTCAATTGTTTACACACTAACACTGGTACTTAAGCCACAATTGCCACAACCTGTAACTCTGATATCAATCCCCTGAAGCAATTTGCTTAAATATGAGCACATTTCCTGCTTGGCACTCCGATTGTAGTTCTAAACCATACAGATACAGTTGGCATGATGTTCTTTTGAATAAAATCTTTCTTTTTACTTCCATTCAAAATGCTAAAGTTCAATTTACTACTCACCGCTCTGACTCCACACATGGGCAAACACGTTTTGCACAACTATAGTTCTGCAGGAATGAGTCCTAAAACTCGGGAATGAGATAGAATATTTGCAGCCCTGGTTCTCTCGTCTTGAAGTCAATGGGGTTTTTGAATGGGTTTTTGGTTAGATGACTGAAATAAAGTCTGTGGTTGACACAAGCAGAAGAGATTTTAATGTTTTGTTCTACGACATAAAATACATCAATAAATACCCCACTCATGGATTTTGAAGCTTTTATGTCTTAAGGCGGTTGCTAACAAGTGGCTAAATGAGACTTCTAAAAGTCATCAAGCCAAACGCTATAGTGTTCGTTTATAGCCTAATGTTAGCTTTTTACTTCTGCAGATTGCATTTACGCTTCAAAAATCATAAAAGTGGTCATTTGTGAAAACTATCTTTATGAACAAAATGTGTAAATATCATAAACATTTGTTTGCCAACGAGTTTATTTTCTGTAATAATCCAAAATCTAATGAAAAAATCCCATTGTCTTTTTGTCAAGGGAACCCAGGATGATGCTTACTTCCATTTTGGCCTACAGAAATACATCATCCCTGCAGCACTCGATTAGCAATCATAGCTTTAGCAATTAAAGGGCCAAAGGTGAGCTCCTCAATTGATTCAACTTAAAGGGGCTCTAGGGAGTTTTAAACAATTAAGTTCCATTATGTAAAACATTAAAGATCTGCAAAGCTGACTTAAATCCAGAATTGTTTACATCCCTGTTTATTAGCTTGCAGTCTTCTTCTTCCATGTCTTTACCACCTATTGTTAATCAGTGGAGTAGTGTGACCACTTTGGAAGGACTGTGCATCGAGTACCCTATGTGCATGTGTGTCCCTGTGCAAATGCACGAGACAGACAAAACGGGGATCCATTCATAGAAAAACATCTCAATCGTCTTGACTAAAACTAAACTAAAATGTTCCAGAGACATAGATTTAGTCCACTAAAAAATAATAAAGGCTGAGGTTGGCTAGATATGACTAAAACTAAATATAAGATCACAACCCGACTGATGCACTTGCAATTCAAGCACATATGATATGATAGACTATTTGGAACTTTTCTAATTTAGTTTAGAATATAATCATGATTGCCAGTTTTCAAATGCCACTACGTTTTATTCTAATGTGACACCTCTCTAACAGTCTTATGGAGTACATTCAGGTTACTCTTCGGTGAAGTGTTTCTATCACCCTTACAGTAACTCGTAAGTCTGGCCAGAGCTCCGATTCTTAACATCTGACAGATATTTAATACTTACTAATTTACAGTACATTCCATTCCTTTTTATAAAATCATATTTTGCTCAAGGACAAAAACGGGTGTAAGCACACAGCGTACATTTTATTCAAGGGTCTCCATTCACTGCTTGAGAACAGTTAATTAGATTCACTGCAGCCGTAGCCTGTGCTGCGTCAGTGCAGAAGGGCAATTTGCCTTGACCGCCTACTCCAGCATGAAGAACTGCAGACCATTTTTCTTACAATTGTGGCTTTTGTCTCGTGCTGCTGCCATGCCAACACAACTGAGCCACCCAGCCACTGCCAGCTCAGCCTGCTAAGACGCCTTGTGAGAGCCACATATCGGGCAACTGTCACTATAGAGCCCTTTAATGACTGGCATAGTAAGCTCAAGGTTTACATCCATGCACCTGAATGAATGTTGTACGACATGGTCCCTTGTATCCCGAGATTGGCTGAGGACATGTGGCTATTATGTGTGACCCTAGAGTGGGAGATGGGTTATTGTGTGGATTGACTTAATTTCCCTGAAGAGGACAAGATATTAGTCGGAGGACTGATCCCCCGATTTTATATTATTCTCTGTCAAGGGAGCGTTGATAAATGTCTGTCACAGCAGGATGTTGCCATTAGTCCAAATAGTGAGAATACAGAAAGACAAAGACGAGTAATGAAACTATTCAACAGTTGGACAGAATGAAAGGTGCTAATGAGAAGCAGCTGTTTTCTTCAGAGATGAGTGTACACTGTTGAGTAATTTCCTGAGAATATTCTCTGGTATGACAAACCAAGTAGCTGCGCAAATATTGATAATGGCATCCAACAAGCTGAACTGGAAAGAGCAAGCGCTACAGTTGGTCTCAACACAATTTTGCGACTAGTTAAGGAGATGAGATTAGAGACCTGTTGCTCCACTGTGTCTCCTCTCTCTCTCTCTCTCCTCCCCATCAGACTGTCTGCAGACTAATTATCTCCTCACTGATGCACCTGAACCTGCCAACTCATGTTTGTGGAGAACGACCGGAGAGCAGACGTCTGGATTAACCTTAGCGGTAACACTGTGAGACACCTCTGTTTTCATGCTGATGATGTTCCTGCATCTAATATGCCATCATAATTCCGTTTCGGTCACATGCTTTAGCTCGTTCACTCTGTAGTTGAAATGCAGCACAATGTGGGTACACACTTTCTCCTAAAAAATAATTGCTATTTTTTTACCTAATCCATAAAAGCTTTTAAAACTTTTTTCTATTTAAATTCATGCAGTTTGTAGAGTACAACTCACCTCTTCCATTCCAACACTGACCCTACTGTCATTTTCTGCATTCAGATTATTCTGTAGATGATTCAGGCAGAAGGTTTTGTACTGTCAGTGTCGGCCTCTTTCAATAGTTAAAAACCTGCACATACTCCTGTACAATGGCTCAAGGCTTAACATTCAGACATTTCATATTAAATAGTATGAGTCAACCTTGTGGTTGTGTGGTCTACGTTAAGATATAATGTCCTGATTTACGATTTCTACAGCTTGCTTGTAACTGCAAATATCTCGGATCTTGTGTTATCTAAATGGAAATGTGTGCACAGAATGATAACTGTTTTGTGTGTTTTATACATAGACCCATTGGTTTGTGGTCTGCCGTTCTGAAGCCTCTGAAGAGTTCGGCATTTTGGCCGTCGCCACCTTGCTTTTTTGCAACCAGAAGTTATACGCGAGGGTGGAGCTAAGGACAATCAAACGCTGAATAAGACATTTTTAGGTGACCAAAAAGGTTATAATTATCTTTCATTAACACTTAACTTTTTGTTGCAACCAGAGGAGGCGCCCCCTGCTGGCTATTAGAGAGAATGCAGGTTTAAGGCACTTCAGCATCTCAGAGTTGCCCACTGGTTTTATATCATTTTTCCTCTTATAACTACAAAATGCATTTGTCCAGATCCAGTTAGCAAACAACTGTAGAAAGCAGAAAAAAATATTCTTGCCATCACATCAGATTTCAAGATTAATGTCATAACTTCTTTTGCATTCAACATGTGTGATGCAAAATGCTGTAGAGAGAGAAGGAGCCAGTGGAGGAGATAGAAAGGGAGACCACAGAAAATGCCCTCTCCTCTCAAGGCTGACTTCCATTTAGAGAAAAGTGCAGGTACGTATCTCTACCTCTTCAAATTCCATTTGAAGTTCTCCGTCTGAACATCTCACTGTGTTATTGTCACATCTCAGTGCATGGAGCACTCAAGAAAAGAACTGCTGTCTAGTGCAAAACTATAGCTCCATGCCATTATGCTTCCAGGAATCGTGATGTATAGAAAAAAAACAGACTATAAAACAGGAATGAGCAGTGAGGGCTCTCTTTGGCTTCTTTTCATCTTGGTCTGATAAAACGAAACTAGTTAATGGTATAAATATTTAGGTCAATAGGATGCCATGGTGGACGAATTACAAATTCAACATTAAGAACAATCATTTTTATTAGGATGATTGATTGACAAAATGACAAGTGTGATATTTATCTAACTGCTGTTAGATAGCTAATTAGGTTAATAGACTTTCTAACAAATGTTTTCATACTACTGTATATAGCTGTAAATGATCAAAATACAATGCAATTCTCTCTCATGAATACAATTGTTATGTTCAAAAGTTTCTAAGCAAGTATGTAAATTAAAGACTTGAATACTGTACATATCTCAGCAGAGTTAAAGGGGACATATCATGCTCATGTTTAGGTTCATACTTGTATTTTGGGTTTCTACTAGAACATGTGTATTTGCTTTAATGTTGGTAGGCACACCAGCTATGTATGTGCACAAGCACTAAAAAAGGGAGTTTCTCATGATATGTCCTTTTAAAACTTTCTGAATACCTGAGACTGCAGCATTTCAGATAACGACACACCATCTGAAGATCCATCTCTGAGTAGTGACGTTTGATTTTTTTTTTTATCTTTAAGGAGCTGCAGAATCCTACGGGCTATTAAAATTTACAATGTCTTTGACGAGCGTGGCAGTAAAGAAAGTATAGCATAGCAACCATCTGTCCAACCTGCTCATGGCCTTTTCTCTGCCATATGGCTATGGATTGTTCTTTCATTCTCACAGAGCTGAAAGGGCAGCACTCTATATATAATGTACTATATCTATTCAGAACGATAGGTGCTTATACCGGTCATAAGAAGGCCTACTGAATGACCTTGCACATCAGTCCTCAATATACATCCAAAGCACTGCTGGGTTACACAAGCGTGAAGCGTGAATCAATTTGACTGCTTGTACTCTGCAGAATGAGCAGCTCTGTTCAGCCATACTGAATTGTTTCAAGTGGATCCGCTTCCCAGTCACGACAGTGGGACCATCTAGTGGCTGAGTTGTGTAATGTTATAAGAACTGCTGGCAGGCTGTCACTCTCTGTTTGGGAATGCTTGAAACAAATCCCAGGGAATGACATGAGGGCCGTCTATTATGGGAAATCAGCAATGCTCTCCAGACAGCACAATGCTGCTCTTCATCAGACAGTACAATGCAGCACCAGTCAGCCGCTGCTCCTGATAAATTAGATGCATCTGCTGCTCACAAAGAAGATTCAGCAACGTCTGATTGCAGCTGAGATGAGAGTGACTCTTTAAAAAGTAACTGTGTTTAAGCTCATGTTTCTGCTGGACCCATTACAAAGGCATGTTACATGGTTATGTACTCAACAAATGCTCAATTTTTCAAACACATAAAAACACGTTTAAAATTGTAGTAAGGATTCCAAAGTTTCCATAGATACCAAACACACCATAGACTGCATTTTACTCAGCATCCACTTTATTAGGAACACCTATTAGGAGAAACTGTTCTTCTGAACTTTTATGTTGTCTGTAATGTTTATTTTTTTTGTCATAGAGGTCTAATAAAGTGACCGCTCAGTGCATATGTTAGGTGGAATTATTGGAAAATGTGTATGAAATGGTGCAAAATACATAAAGAATATTTTCATTCAGAACAAGCAGATCGTGGTACCTTTTTAAGTTACACTTGAAATGTTCTCTATACGATATTCAGAGCATTAGTATAGCAGCAGACAACTATTTGCTTTGTAAAGATAAAGTGGAGTAATGTCTACCTGAGCAGAGGATGAAGTCAGAGCTGTAATCAGAACTTCTCTGTGCTTTGTGTACGTAGCTGGGCTGGCCGTGTGTACCTTTTTAGTGCATGTAAGAAAGTATGCACCCGACCTTGCTTGGTTTTTGGCCAGGTCACAAACTTTCTCATTTTACAGCTAAACAGTACACTACAAGATGTTTCTGAAAACATTTTATGCAAGAAATAGACATTACATTAACAGAATATTGATTCATATTTGAATATCAGCGCTGCCTAGTTTGACTGTTTGATCGGAGTTTGTGAGCTTCGCAAGCAGACAGCTGCCCAGAGACTGCTCTGCTCTGATTGGTTGTTTTCTTTTGGGCACGGTGAAATCTTGCAAATGCCATTAGGAGCACAGGAGTTGTAAAGTTATAAAATAACTTTTATAATATTTGCAGCTTTTAGGCAGTGATATCCAACCTCTTTGGTCTGGTGACCCCTTACAATAAAGCAGTGTCTGCTTGCAACCCTTCCTCAGGTTGAATCTGTCCATGAGTTGAGAGCTTTGTAAATAACTTTTAGAGGCCTAGAGGTAACACTTTCACCAAAACAAAAGAATTGAGTATCAGAACAATATTTTTCTTCGCTTCTTTCTCATTAATCATCTTGTGACCCCTCCGATTTATCTTGTGACCACTGGGAGGGAATCCACTAGGAACAACTGCTTTGTAGAAAATTTAGGGGAAACATCAGAACTTTGTAATAAAACATGAACATAAAGCAATTTTCTGAATTCACACTACAGTGATGTTACTGTTGGGTATTTTTTGGTCAAACTTTAACAAGTCATTTCTTTGTTTGAAATGCATAAAGACAAGATTGTAGTGACGATGTCATCATGGTAGCTCCTCCATGGACAGTTAATGATAGAGAAACTCCTGACTTATGAGAGTGGTAATGGTGATTTTACTGGGAGGAGTATTTTGTGATTCACAGTTAGAAGCCCTGCATTTACAGTATTTAACTTGTTTATTCTAAAAAAAAATCTATGACTCAGTAATAATAATAATTGTCTGTCAACAGCCTGACTGTGATGTAATCTGATTTCTTTTTAAGCAGTTCGCATGTTTGAAGCGATCAACTTTACCATCCAAAACAAACTAACACAATATTAATATTTTTTTTAAGGTGGATTTTCTCTTGAATGTGACTGTAGTGACATATACTGTATGTACTACTAGGACTTTGTTGCACTGAAAGACCCTCAATGTACATGTATTAGAGATGCTGTATTTTTATGAATTATTACATTTGATCAAAGGTGTTGGACCACACAAACAAACTCTGAAGACCTTTGTTTCATTTAATGATTTATTGACATTTACTTTTTTTTCCCACCATGGTTTCTCTCGATACCAATAGTATTTACCATAAAGTTTCTTTTTCATTTAAATTACATTTATAATGTTTTACTCACATACACATTTATTGTTTAATTTTCTTATTGCAATAAACAAGAGTAGCCAGAATGAGTCAGGTATTGCTACAGTTCGCCATACAAACTCTTTGTCCCCTCTGACAATGAAATTCAAAAATAACTTTATTGGCAAGACAAAATTACACCATAGCCTCTCCTCCATCTCTCTCTCACTGTCTGTCCATCTCTCTGCTCTGGGAGAGGCTGAGGGCAGAATAAGGCTAAGGCTATTAGCCTAAACACAGCTAACATGAAATACCTGCCCAGAAAATAGGAATCTAACATTTATTTCCCATATGTGAATAATGAGGATGAATTAGTGCCACAGCATGAACATATCTGTGGTGCTGCTACTTAACCGACCTACCAGGGACAACATTACTACATTACTTTGAATCCAGGATGATTGATCAATCTTCCCAAACATGTGCAGGTTTTTTATCTCCATTATTGTGTTAGGCCACTTTATAGCTCCAGGTTGCCTCTGTCTCTGATTGGTGGAAAGGGTCCCAACACACACTAGAACACATATGGTACACACACCAACAGGAAAGAGAGCACGGATCCTGGAATAATATCTCACTCACAAAATGAACTCTGCAACGACTGTTTCGTTCAGCGACAAAAAAAAAAAAAAGAGCACGACGGTGGGAGCTGACACCAAGCCAGCTTCTTCTTTAAGTAATGGCATTGATAATGTTCCTCAGGATTAAACACATTTCTCACACACACAGAGAAAAAAATAACTCAGTAAGTCCAACTAAAAAAAAAATAAGCCTGCTGAACAATTCTAGCTTTAATCCCTTGATACCTGGTGTTGTACCCTGTTCCCCAAGCAGAGATTACCATCGTAAAAAGGCCCTTTAATATGAAGGGTCGGTCCCTAAGCCCAGCTACACCTCTGTCTCTCTCTCTCTGTGTCCGTTCGAGGGCTTGTACTCCTAATGGAAGAACAGAAAAGTCTGTTTACACATGACTCCAGACAACATGTCACAACATGTCACAATGATAACAAGTCACTCTGATAAAAATTGCTCATTGCATTGCAATATTCAGACAAAGGTAAGACATTAGAGCTCATTGCTTCTCAATGAAAGGGCACAGTGTACATCTCGTTCAGAAAAGGGTGAAAGTTTTCAAGCCGTCTGGTCTGCTGCTGCCGCTTAGCTAGCTTCTGTGGCTCCCCGCCGAGTCAACACTTATATAATCCACCCTTCTTCTTATCCCTTCATGAATGCAGTTATCATTTCCTACCTACAAAAATATTTTTATTGTGTTTCCTATTTTCTTTTTTATGTGTGATATAAATGCAAACCAACAGTCCGAACCAAAACAAAACAAAGTGCTCACCAGTCTTTGTAAAAGAAAACAAATCATGGTGCGTTTCATGGCTTTCAGTTGTAAGACGGGAAGTATGGGTAGACGCCTTGAGCTGGATGTCTCGGCTTCTCCTCCATCGCTGGGCTTCTGGCTCGGTTGTCTCTCCAGCTCAAGATCATTTCTCCAAGGATGTATTTGGCTTTCATCTTCCTCTCTTTATAATTTGTTCCCTTTGAGCATTATGGTTGCCAGCGCTGATGTGCCCTCTGCTATAGACTCATACGAACCTTTAGGAGATGGGGGGGGGTGAGGAGGAGGAGGATAGGGCAGCGATGGAAACCCAATGATGCAGAAGCCTGACCTTGTTGATCTTATTGATCTTATGCTGCATGCAGGACATATATGCACCGGTACACAGGGTCGCACTTAAGTCATACCTCTTACACAGTCAATCAGCCTGCGAATAAAGACCAGGGAAGATGTCAATAATTTTCTTTTTGATGGCTTAATGTGAACAGAAGTCTCACCAATTACATATGAACTATGCTCTCTCCAGTATTTCTCATTACTGTAAGTAAAAGATTATTGCCATCAAACACAACCTAAGCTACGGATAGGGATCAAGTATGAAATACAGCAGTACAGTATGTGTGACTTCTGCTCGTTCCCCTTTAGTGAGGCCCTGCTCTGACTGATATGGAGGTTGACAGACGTGCCCTGTGGCGCAGTCTATTTTGAAACACAGATTCGTTGGGGCCTGTGTGTGTCTGCATGCTGCCTGGGGTCAACCCATCCACTGACCCGTGCCAGTCCTCCTCTCACCTCACCGTCTCAGGAAATGACAGCGGAGCG
>CAKALG010000376.1:0-10441 GCA_916700815.1 Helicolenus hilgendorfi | reverse complement strand
GATGGGAATGTAAGAGATTTGTTGCTGAAATAAGCTGTGTGTCCTGGCTGGGAACGTGGTTGATGAGGGTGGTGGTGCTGAACCAAATGAAGATTTACAGACTGTAAAACCAAAACAATCAGCTGAAAGACACTAAAACACTCAGAGGGGCTGAAGGGAAGTCATGTAATAAGTGAGTAAGCCTTTCCACAACACACATAGTCAATTAATCCAATGTTAATGTGGAAATATTGATTAGTGCAGCTGTAATATTTAGAAAATAAAAGCACATGGTAATGCTGATATTAAAATCCTGATATGGGTATTATTGGTGGTGGTTAAATTGGATATTCATGTTATCCCCTCATAAAAACCCCCACTGTTTTTTAAGAGCAGATATTCAGACGTTTTAGTGATGAAGTTGCAGATGATGAGATGAACCTTCACAGACATTTGGAGCACAGACTGCAGTGATGTTCCCAGCACTAAAACCTTGGGGAGAGATTAAATGGGTGACTTACTGGCGTGCCTGCACTCACTCGCAGCACATAACTCACACTGTGGGAGACTCATCAGGCTCATACTGTCTTGTAAGTACAGTGATTAGAATTTCATGATGTACTGAAGCGTTTTATGACACATACATAACATAATTTTGGCTTCAAGGCAGCAGATAGAGGATGTCTTAAGCTAAGACGAGAACCACTGATTCAAACCTCAGGTCAAGAGTGATAGAGGCCCAGTTCACATCAATTCATTTCAAATCAGTGGTCATTGGATAAATAAATGAAAAAATACTTCTAAGATCAACTGACCTATAATGTATGCCCATTGGTGTGAGAATAATGTTCAGCTGTGTCTCTATTGAATATTAACCATAATTTATAAACATAAATGTATCTTTCTTTCTGGTTGAATATTAATCTAAATTGCAACGACTGGGACCAGAGAAAAGTGAGTCCCATTTAAGATCAGGATTGGCCTGACTGCTTTCTAAATATTCCAACTACAACAAAGATTTTAGAGCATCTTTGTGTTTGTGAATTTGTGTCACTTATTATTGTTGGTATGTAGTGGTGATGGGAATGCCATTAGTTTTGAAGGTATTAGTTCATAAACCAAAGTATTGACGAAATGATGGTGCTAGATAAAAAGTTAAGGGATCACCGAAGTCATTAGTATGCATTCTCTGGGGACTATGAATGTGCGTACACAATTTCATGGTAATCTATCCAATACTTGAGATATTTCAGTCTCGACCAAAGTGGTCCAATGGAAAAAAATCCCATTGGCTTTTTGTCGAGGGAACCTGGGCGATGCTAACTTCCTGGTTGGCCTACAAAAATACGTCATCCCGGGAGCACTAGCATCTGTAGAGCCTTGCCGCTAGCATGGTAGAAGAAGTGAAGAAAAAGAAGTGGCGTTAATGTATGCCACGTTAAAGGAGCAGTGTGTAGGATCTGGTGACATCTAGCGGTGAGGTTGCAGATTGCAACCAACTGAAACTTCTCCTGTGTGCCAAGCATGCAGCAACTATGGTGGCCGACGCGAAAATGTGAAAACACAAATGGCCCTCTCTAGAGCCAGGGTTTGGTTGGTTTGTTCTGGGCTACTGTAGAAACATGGCGGCTGGTTCTTTTAAGAGGCTCATTCTAATGTGACAAAAACACGATTCGTATTTTCAGGTGATTATACACTAAAGAAAACATACTTATTAATATTACAGTATATTCCATTTCTGCCCATAGATCTAAACGCTACACACCGTTCCTTTAAAATTCAATACTGAGACTCTCAGTCTTTTACAAAAACAAACATTTCCTTTGTTTCCGTGGGCCAAGCTGCTGGTCATTGCAGAAACCGCAACTTATTGCACCACTGTCCCAATGTGCTTTCAAGACAATCAACAATGAAAAAGCATAGTGAGAAATGACCAACAGCTAAAAGGCAAAGTTTCAAGTCTTCAGTTCCAGACCAGATCTGAACACTGCTGAGCTCCCTCTCTTTAGGGATCTTTCACAGAAGTCCTGAAGTTGGAAAACTGCTTTCTTCCTTAATGAGGGCCCTTTGTCATGTTGGATGTTGCTGAGGGTGATGCTGCAGGCAGCAGGTGGGGTTGGAGGAGCCTTTTAATGTCCTGGGGGATGCAGCGCTTCAAGGAGCTTTGCCTCAATCAAAAAGAAAAACTGGCACGTTTTATCACATTCACCATTCAAAGCAATTAAAAAAGCAGGAGATGAGAGCAGAGAATGTGTCCTGTAGGATCACTGATCAATCACAGTAACATGTCATTGTTGATGAAGGACTGTTTTTCTCAATTTGTTGTGATGGTTCTTGGGTTGCAACAATGATGTGTTAGGGTGCTGTTTCATTTCTATCAGTAAATTTGATATTAATGATTCACTTGGATTGAATGTGACAGAAAATTCTTCAATGACTTTTTTACGATATGATGAGATAAGATAAAATAACACAAGATAACAAGACTTTACAAGGGGTTTTTCATAGTGAGAACTGCAGTTCCTCTCAGCCATACAGTGCATCTTTTAGCTCTTTAGTTTTTGTTTTCTAGTATGCAAACAAGAAGCTGTTGTCAGCTAAAAAGCTCTAAAAACCACATATAGGCCTACGCTACCTGCCCAGCTACAACCAGCAAAGTTAATAACTAGTTGGTGAACACAGTGAAGCATTTAGCGGGGTCATTCCTATGTTCCCAGGGTCCTATGTTCCCCAGATTTATATGGCACATAATGGGATCATGACAAAGCGTTCTCATTCCCAATTCGTCCAATACGGACGCTTGGCCAGGACTCCTTGGTGTCACTTAGGTTTAGGCAACAAAACTACTTGGTTAGGTTTAGGAGAAGATTGTGGTTTGGAGTACGTTTTTGATGACCTGGGAATGAGAACGGGCTGGATCCCCAGCTCTATATAACACATAATGGGAACCTGAAAAAGAAATACTGAACATTCCGGAATTGTAATGTAACACATTCTAAATTCCAAAATTAACATTCCGGAATTGTAATTACGTAACACGTTCTAAAATCCGAAATAATCATTCCAGAATTGTAAATCCCATCTGAACATTCCAGAATTATATGTAACACATTCTAAAATCTGAAATTTACATTCCGGAATCGTAATTCCGTAACACGTTTTGAAATCCGAACTAAACATTCCGGAATTGTAAATCCCAACTGAACATTCCGGAATTGTAATGTAAGACATTCTAAATTCCAAACTGAATATTCCGGAATTGTAATGTAACACGTTCTAAAATCCAATCTGAACATTCCAGAATCTTAGCATAACACATTCTAAAACCTGAACTGAACATTCCAGAATTTTAACATAACAAATTCTAAAATCTGAACTTAACATTCCGGAATGGAATGGTGATGGCCATTTTCAAAGGGGTCCCTTGACCTCTGACCTCCAGATAAATGAATGAAAATGGGTGCTATGGTTACCCGCGAGTCTCCCCTTTACAGACATGTCCACTTCATAATAATCACATGCAGTTTGGGTCAAGTCATAGTCAAGTCAGCACACTAACACACTGACAGCTGTTGTTGCTGTTAACGTAACACATTCTAAAGTCTGAACTTTACATTCCAGAATTGTAATTCCGTAACACGTTCTGAAATCCGAACTAAACATTCCGGAATTGTAACGTAACGCGTTCTAAAATCCAAACTAATCATTCCGGAATGTTAACATAAAACGTTCTAAAATCCAAACTAAACATTCCAGAATTGTAACGTAACACGTTCTAAATTCCAAACTGAACATTCCGGAATTGTAAATCCCAACTGAACATTCCGGAATTGTAATGTAACACGTTCTAAATTCCAAACTGAATGACCCTGGGAACGTAGGACCCTTGAAACATAGGACCTTGGAAACATAGGACCATGGGAACATAGGACCCTGGGAACATAGGACTCTGGGAACGTAGGACCCTTGAAACATAGGACCTTGGAAACATAGGACCCTGGGAACATAGGACCGTTGAAACATAGGACCCTGGGAACATAGGACCCTGGGAACGTAGGACCCTTGAAACATAGGACCTTGGAAACATAGGACCATGGGAACATAGGACCCTGGAAACGTAGGACCCTTGAAACATAGGACCTTGGAAACATAGCACCATGGGAACATAGGACCGTGGGAACATAGGACCCTGGGAACATAGGACCGTGGGAACATAGGACCCTAAGAACATAGAAACCTGCGAAAATTCTTTCAGTGTGGGGCAGCCTTTAGATGACAAGATCAATAGCATTTTCATATCTGTCTTTTAAATATAAAGCTACAGACAGCAGCCGGTTAGCTTATGTAATGTTGCTGCTGTACCCAGCGTTCTGTCATCATATCCTGAAGGTACAATTCAGTGTATGCTTTGGAAATTCATTTGCAGATATATTGACTTGATGGCCTTCAAATCATTCTAATTCTGTGAACAAGTCACAGTGAGCTTTTATCATGCTTACGGTGGTTGCAGTTTTCAGATACAGCTATTCGTTTTCTGTTGTGTGACAGTGACAAACACACAAGGCTGAAACATGTTGATTATTACTTATTACTGGGCTCTTTACTAAAAGCCTTTTACATTTGCCACACAGACATGTCTAGAATTAAACTTAACTTTACTCTTGATTGGCCTTGCGAATGGTTATGCTGCAGTTACAGCAGGTTTGTTAGTATTGTCCAACAGCATCACATCGCTCTCACCAGAGACTGAACAGTAATTACCACATTCGTTCCGAAATTATTTTCTAACCAAACAGTCATCAAACTGAAGCTGTGAAGAGGACGTGGCTGGATGAAATTAACAGCTCACAGCTGCTTGATTGGATTACTTTTACCTTTAGTAGCATCAAAAACTCTGGAAAGAAAAATGAGTCCTTCACAAGAAGGTTAAAAGGCACCATAACATTATTACTGGACAGAGACAGATGGCCTTGTGCAAGAACAAAGCCAACCCTAAACCTCTACTGTGAGCCATCATTAAATAGACCAGGGTAAAGTCAGTACTTGTGGTTATCCTTGTACTGTTAGAATGATAATTTGTGATGGTAAATGAGGATAATGTGCATGTTCATTCATTCAGTGGAATTGACAGTGACTTCTCCGATAGGACTGTTAATGCCAAAAGTTAACTACATCCCACAGCAGTTATGGAGCTAATACAAACAAAACACACTCAATCACACTGTCTTTCACCTCTTCTCTCTCCGTGAGTCTGTTTTCTTACTGAACCCGCCGGGAGTCATCTGGTAGAGATATATATTGAAGTGGAAATCCATGCGCCTACTTTATCTGAACCCGTTATCAGTTCAACTCCTATGATCTGTGTGGGTGAGAGAGCACTGATCTGTGTGGGAGCGGTGTGAGTCAGAGCTTGTGAAGAAACGTTTGTGTTGCTCATGCTTCATAATACAATTCACTCAATTTCCAGAGCATTAAGGGATAGTCCGGGTGTTTTGAAGTGGGGTTGTATGAGGTACTTATCCATAGTTCGTAAGGAGAAGTGTTTTCATTCTCAGGAGCGCATCTTGACTGAGCACTCTACCAAATATTTCTCCTCTACTGTATTAAACTGTGTGCACAGTTTGCCAAACTGAATGTACAGCTTGTTAATCTGTGTGCTTGTTTTATTCAACGGGTAATTCAATTATCTAATATTGCACTTTCATAAAGTTAGGGGACATTAACGAGAGACAGATTAAATAAAGAATAGTCAAACTCGAAGCACTAGAGGCCGAGATATTCTGACATTTAGTGTCTACTATGGAATTAATAATAATAATAATAAAGTTGAGTTGACAAGTAGCCTACAAGGTGATGCTTCTGACCAGTCTATTTTTCTCCTTACTTCTTTTTCTTCATCCTTCCCTATAGCCATAAAAGATGGCTCCATTAAAAGCACACAGAAGTAAAATGGGTCTGTGCTGGAATGATGAACAGAGAGGAGCAGACTCTTCCATAAAGTCAGCTAGTGTTGCCAAGTTGTGGATTCATGAAAACAAAGAGGAAACTGAGACATTGTGTTCAGCCTGCTCTTTGTTCCTCTGCTCTGCTCAAGTATTGTTCTGCCACCTTTATTTAATCAGAGTAAAACCAACATCTGCTTCAGTCTGGAAGCCTCTTCAGCTTTACTGTGATTGATGCAGACTTGTGTGTGGTGTTACGAGTAGACATGGTGCTGCATTCTTTTAATTGAATTCATAGAAAGTAATCAAAGTGTTATTCAGAGCTGAAGTACTTCCTGCTGATCTTGGTCTTGAGAACACTTCTGACTTAGAAGAAAAGTCATTGGTGCATTGTTGCTTACAGTTTAACAAAGCTCACATGACCAGAGTAAAAATGTGGAGTGAAACTATAGTTAAATTGATTTTTTTCATAGCAAACAATATCATTATATTATCAAAGACGGTGCTACTACAACTAAACCTAGAAGCAGATGGACAACACAGCCCTGCTTGGCTAAATAACAGTGCTACTAACATTAGAAGAGGTTCCATTGATTGATTGACACATTAAGGTGCATTCAAGCTCTGTTCAGTAAAAATGAGTATTGGGCGAAGATACATTCTAATTCTATCATGATGTGTTCAAATGTAATCTTGAAAAATTTGGTTTTTGGCGAGAAACTTGAATAAATCCAGTTGTTTGAAAGAGATGTTTTCACAGCAATATGAAATAGATAATATAGAGGGATTTATGGCCTGTTTAACTTCCCAACACTAGACCTAAACAGCTTCTAATACATCATTAAAACTAATGATTTTTTTTTAATCAAAGCAAATATATAAATGAAAATACAATAATTTATTTCCTAATCATTTGAATTGTGTTTTTATGCAAATGACCCCTATAGATGATAATAACAAAATACATCAGTGTACAGTACCCTCCCACCCCTGAAAAATAGGGCTCTCCCAGAAGCTACAGTGTAATTCCAATACTATAATTTACCATACATATAATGATTTTTTTGTGTAAACTATATCAAACATTGAATGACATCAGACCTAAAATGTTATTTCTTCATTTAGCGCATAAATTTCAAAAGTGGCAGATCAAATTTCAGACAAAAAATACTTGCCTACCACAGTGGCAGGCAGTAAAAAATGAAGAATTTATGACAATAACATCTTGGCACACACAATATCCTCTTGGCATCATTGTAAGTGACTGTAGGTCTCTGCAGATTGATCCCACCATAGCTGAGCAGTATAGAGCAGCAGACAGCGCACAGACAGACCTTCACATAGACTAAGTTCAGCAAATGTGAGAGGAAAAGTACAAAGTACAAGTGTGATATCATTACCATATAATTTACGACATCGTTGATAAGTACTGTTGTCGTCCAAGACCAGGATATTTGACCTCAATGCTCACATCAAGAGCACCGCAGAACTATGGACATACATATCTGTCCTCTTTATATCTAGGCCTTATTATCATTGCATCATTTCCTTAAGCATGAAATCCTATGTCTGAGCCAGCACCATAATGAGTGCACAGATGTTGTAGACCAGCTCTGCAGGCAGAAAATATGACCACATCATCTCCATACATAAAAAGATCAATTATGAGAGTATGAAACCCCCGCCACCAGATGTTTTACAAGCATTTAGCTGCCCAAACAAGTAAAGCATGACCGGACATCCGAACCCTTCCAAACCTGTAACTCCAAACCTGAATGGTCTGAAATCAAATGAGTACAATACTAATTTAAATTCCTATTTAGGTACTCCTCCAGCACAATGTTTGCATGACTGATTTGATCAAAAGCCTTTCAGGCATTAAAGAAACACAATGGTAGATCTCGTGCAGGCTTTTTTTGTTTTTGTTTCTGTATTGCTTTAGTTTCAAGTTTCAAGAAGAAGCTGTTGTAGTAATGCTTTTGATGACAATTGTAACTCTGTAATGTACAGTAATACGAATAACATCATTTTACCACAAACTGACACACACTGACTACATCTACATGCACAAAATATTCTGTTTTTTGCCCTTATCCCCAAAAAGACAGGCTGTTTAGATGGCTAATGAAAATGAATATTCTGCTAATATTCCCATTTACATGCAGCCGTGCATACTCCGATTAACGTAATCGGTGGTGGACTTGTTTGACTGTGCAAACACTGCCTCCCCCTTTCATTCCTTCAACAAGCTGCTTGAAAAGGTCGGCATTGTGAAATATCTAAAAACCTGTTCATATCCAAGTCTTTCATAATGTGTAAAAGTAGGTGTATTTCTCTTTCCGACCAGAAATGTGGGCTTTTCTTTTGGGCATGCATCTCTGCTAACTGTCAGCTAGTTGGATTGTGTACAACGCACAGAGCTGGACCTAAACACGCAAAAGGCAGTGTGTCGCAAACTGCTGTAAAAACCCCAGTTGAGAAGCATATTCTGAATGAGCTGTATACACGTCCAAAGAATGCTCCTAAAAACTGAATAATATCGACAGATCCCGCATGTCTTAATCAGAAAATGCTCCATACGGTATAAGGCCTAATTCATAATATCCAAATGGAATAAGCTGTTTGCATGACCCTCCAGAATATTGTCATATTTGGAATAATAGTGGAATATTAGTGTGCATTTAAATGTAGGCAATGAAACTAAATCAACACACACATTATTAAAATGTTCAGCAAGTAAATACGTATGTAAAAAAAAAAACGGTGTGCATCAGAATTAGACGACAGCTGTGCTCAAGAACATCTGTGCATATTCAACAGCACCCTGTCCAAGATAACAAACCAGAGAATCTCCAGAGCAGGATTATCTATCAACAGGCACCCACGTCTCCATGAGAAAATCTCCTCCAACATTATTAGATTACTTCCATTGTGAATACTAATCCTCAGTGATTTACTCAAGTTATTCAAGTGCTTTAATGACTGAGGATCTTCTGTTAGGCTTCAAATTAATTTGTTCTCACTCAGCCCTTCATTACCAACAGCCACTTCTCTGATTGCAGTGGCTCTGTTTGTGCGTGACAGACTCATAAATGACTGTAGATTTTCCCAGTCTTAGAGGCTTTTGTGAATAAGCTGTAATGAATCCAACACGGTTGTTAATAGCAGGAAGAAACCTTAATTGACTTTTTCTTGCGATCAATCTTCATAGTTTTATTTAATCTCCATGGGTGTTTTCCATGAAGGACAGCGCAAGTTATGCCAGAAAATGTAAAAGAATTATCAAACAATGTTGGACTATTTGTAATTAAGGATGTGTTTCTGTGATTGGTCTGAGTTGGCCTGCGAGTTAAACCCAACCATCTCAAAAACTCATTACAATGTAATCGACATGCCAAAATTCCAATCTACAAAAAGCTCCTTTATACTCTCTGTGGGTGTAAATCATCCACGGTGCTTCTGTCTACTCTCTTCTGATAGTGTGTGTGGGTTCAAGGGATATTTGTACTCACTGTCACAGGCTTTGATAATGTTTGCCTTCATCACAGGTTGCTTATTATCCACAGGGCAGACTTTCAGAACAACTTCATCCAATGTCTGAGGAGAAAATCTAACCAGATCAATAAGATGGCTGCTAGATTACTCATCTCAGTGTTCTGCATGACATAGAGTTTCTCTTTTATTTCCATTACCTACACCGGCACAGAGGTGCTTTGTATTAATGTGTGGCTAGTTTTTTTTTTTGTCTTGACTCACATTTAATCATTAATCGAGGCTACTGCGTATTTTCCCCATGCAATATTCCCTGTTATGCCCATCATTTCACAGTGTCCTAATGCTTACATGGTAATGAGATGTGTGTGTGTGTGTGTGTGTTTGTGTGCGCTGCAATTAGTGGAGGATTGTGTGGCTCGTTAGTTTAACTGACACACTCGTAGCTGGCAAGCTAACGCAAACAGCGTAGTTTAGTTTATTATCACATTATGAAAAGGGGACATTATATCACACAAGTACAAACTGCATGAATGTATAAAGAGAACTGGATACAGCGCTGTAGGCGGGCTCCAATTCATTTTTATGAGAGTTGCTCAGTGGCACAAAACTTGTTGATTTGTGGCAACAACACAAGTGATTATTTAACGTTTCTCCATGACTTCATCTATATTTCTTTCTTTTTTCTTCCTGATTTTTCAGTACAAAGTAGTGCAAAAACTAACACTTCTAGTTCTTCCTGCCTGTTGCCCGCCATTTTTGTTAATACTAAAGTCACGTTTGATCGCGAGACATTTTGCGAGATTCATAGTTTTGAGAGTCGGGACTGTTGTTGTTGATGAATGAATCTATTCTAGGATGTGGTGTGCTGTTTTGGCCAAATCGTTGCTCACCACAAACTATAGGAACAAAACTGTTATTGATTTATCATAATATGTCATTATGTGTGGGCCAGCCTTAAGTCACCAATGTTTTCAGTAAAGCTAGCTAGCTATAGTTCTCTTGATTGTTCCACTGATCACACCCAC
>CAKALG010000375.1:0-11374 GCA_916700815.1 Helicolenus hilgendorfi | reverse complement strand
ATAGGAAAGATTATAAAAAATAAAAATAGATTTTAAAATAAATAAATAAAAAACAAAATAATACAAATAAAAAGTAGAAAAATACAATGACAGCACAGTGGTACAAATTAGAGAACCTATGGCAGAATATTCACCCAGAACCACCAGCCATTGGTTTGTCACTGTGTATGTTCAGAAGGCTTGTATAAACAGATATGTGGGTTATGTTTCACCGGCGTTGGTTTGTTGGTTTGTTTGTTTGTTTGTCCGTTAGCAGGATTACTCCAAAAGTCTGCAATGGATTTTAATTAAATTTTTTGGAGGGTTGGGGTGTTGCACAATGAACAATCCATTCGATTTTGGTTGCAATCAGGAATATGATCCGGCAACCACTTGTTTTCATCAAACTCTACAAGAAAGTAAATAAGCGTATTTCCCCAAAACATCCTGAGTCTTTCCAGCTCTTTGTTGCAGAATACTCAAATCGATTTCCTGTGAACCTGGTCTTTTGTCTCTCCGAGCCGTTGCTCTGAATTAAAACTGAGGAGAGGAAGCGATGTTCCCACCACTTACAAACAGCCCTGTGGGGCTCCCACCCTGTGAGGGGCATAGGAGGCCATGCCACAGCCCTCCTCCTCCAGGCACCTGGGCACCAGCTTGAAATACATTAACTTTCACATTAGAGCCTAATAAGGGAGAGCAGCAGCGGCTTCTGCCCCCTGCCAGCATCTTTCATGTGCCCTTACTGACAGATCCCCAAAATCATATTCACCTTTTACCACCTTTAATTAGTTCTTTATCACTAGTGTTTTTTTTTCTAGATGTCGACTCCGGGTCCAATATACTCCTGTCAGCATGCTGCGAGACTACTGCATTAATCAGAACAGACAATAACAGTGAGAGAACGGGTACTGAATAGCAGAAGAAGTGAAGTCTGATCCCAATATTTAGCCAGCAAATGGTTTCTTCTTTCTTCAGTTGTATGATTTGAGATGCAAGATTAACAAAATATTGACAAGAAAGATGATTTATAAAACTCCCCTCTTGAATTGTTTACAGCACATCGCTTAACACCTCTGCAGAGCACGTTTATTAGCAAGAATCCTGACAGCCTTTATGGATTCAAAGGGGAGGGGGGAGCGAAAACATGTGATAGGTCTGACATGTTTTTAATTCTACATTAACGTTTTCCTGGCGGAGCCAAACAGGCTTGCCATTAGACATTCATTATATTGATCGTGCAGCGCGGCGTCGAGTCTCGTAGGAAAATGAGGTTTCTCTCCTTTTTGTCTGTCAGCTAATTATTGAAAACAAGATTTGCTTCTGATTAAGGGAGCAGATCGTTGTTGCCGCAGACACATTGACATGCACAAAACACCTGAGGTTGGTGGAGGGAGGTGGGTGGATATGGTTGGGGCAAGGTCTTTCCTCCTTAAGCCTATTAAAGAAACAGATGCACGATTTTACAAGGTTTGCTTTAACAAGATGGATTAAATAGCGCCATATGTCTAGATTACTTTCCTCCCGTTACAGGCGCTGAATTTGTGCAAATATTTATGTAACGACATGGCTCCTATTTCCAGTTTTAACCCACTGACAAAGAGGTTATCTTTGCTTTCTGGGCTTGTGTTGGCGATGGAACTGAGCGAGAATCGCTGACGCTTTCCTTTTTTACTCTCTGTATATGGCACACAAAACAAACACCGTAATCCTTTCATGTTCAGTGCAAAGATCGTGATTTCAAACACGTGTTGTTAATGAGTGGATGAGGGGGTTTTGGTGTCCTTAAAACCAGCCTCACCTTCATTCCTTTGACCTGTCCAAATGTAAATGTCATTCCTCTGCATCAACTCCACTCACCAGAGATAAACAGGTGACCTTTTCCAGCTCCTATGTAATCACTCAGGCTGTTCTCGTACACCGTTCGTAGTTATACATACGAAAAAGTGATCCACGTAATTGTGAATCAGAAAGTATAAAGAGTGACAAACGCTGCATAGGGAGGAGGTAGATCTTTTCCTAAACTTAACTAAGTAGCTTTGTTGCTTAAACCTAACCAAGTTCGTCTTTTCCTAAGCCTTACTAAATAATTTTGTTGCCTAAACCTAATCAAGTTGATCTTTTCCTAAACCTAATTAAGTAGTTTTGTTGCCTTAACCTAAACAAGTTGATCTTTTCCTAAACCCAACAAATTTGTTTTTCTTGCCTAAACCTAACTAAGTCGTTTCATTTTGAAAAGACTGGAGCGGAATTTGACAAGTGTGTCACATGTTGCTGGACATTCATACGAAAACGCACAAAAAAATAAGGAATAACTTTCCGTAAGAAATCATACAAATTATTATAGGATTGAATCACCTGTGGTGAGTTTCAAAATAAAAGAGGAGGGGTAAAAGTAAACAAGAGAGGAGGATGAAAAAAAAAGATTACTTGACATGAAGGGTATATGATGTGTCAGTTTCATAACCAGAAAACAATTTGTGGATATATGTAACGAGGAACATTAGTTCCATATGGACTTGTCTGTGTGGTCTTATGGATGCCCATGGCTATGTGTAATAGCATCACACTGTCCATATCATATCAGCCCCTTCCCAGGCTGTATATGATAAATCAGTAATGGAGGGATTTGATGCTAGTTTGCCCTGTGGAGCTCATCTTCCCCTTTGACCCAACGCCATAAACCGCCTCCCGTCCCAGGAGGAAGAAAGTAATTGCTCATTTTGTAGATACAACACCTTGTGACCAAGTCTCTACTTAATTATTTACATGTCTTCCTGTTGGGCAATATTGAAATATGAGAGAGAGGTTGAAAAACTGCCCTCTTGAGATGTCTCTGAAAATGCACAGAATTGATTTTGTTTTTCATTTTTTAAGACAATAAGAGTGAGTAAAGTGTGTCTGACTGGAATGCATATTTTTGTAGCATGTCGCAGAGAGTGATTTCGCTGTGATGTAGTGAGGGTGTAGGCCGTAGCCGCAGGTAGAATGCCAGAATGCACAATGTGGAGCTGTGGAGTAATTGATCTGCGTTGCTGTCTATTCTCGGTCTCGCTGCAATATTTCTGGATCACGCACTGTTGTACAAACCTTTGATCAACATGCTGAATCATTACATGTAATTCTCCAGCTGAGTCATAAATCACATTAGGATGGGAGACGGAGGTAATGTTTTTTTTTTCTTCGTTTTTGTTTCACAACACCACATTTTTAAATTTGTCTCCCCGCTGTCGTCATTTCTTCCTCATTGTTATTCAAGTGCGTCCTTTCAAAAGAAAAGGTGGAAAAACATTGGCTGCCTCAAGTCGGGCTTTTGACTCGCCACACATAACTTATTTTGGAAGCGGAAAGAAACAGATTCTGGGTACATTATAGTTGCAGACATCCCCATCCAACCCCCAAAAAGGAGAAAATCAATAAAAACTGATAATAAATTGCGTAGGCATGCTTTGTCTTTCTTTGCCTTTCTGTTGCACGGGGTGAGGCATCCTGGCACGGCAACCGCACTCTTAGATGGCTTTGTGGGAATATGAATAATGCATTTTTCATTTACATTCGCCCTCATCCCACAGTATGTTAGGGGCATTAAGAGATGGTGGGATGTACAAACACAGAGGTTAGAAATTAGATGATTCCAGAAGGACCGCATAAAAATGCGTGCGCATCTGTTGTTCCTATCACGTTATTTTCTTCTTCTGACACTAATTCAATCTGTGTGAAGGTGGAGATGATTTCAAATATAAGCAAACGTTCTCATGCGGTGCCATTCAGGCGGCTAACGAGCGAGGCAATGTGAGGTAGAGAGAGGAGGTGAGTATGAGAGACAATCCTCTCAGTGTTTATCAAAGTGGCCTAATCAGGTCAGTTACTCATCTCTGACGTCACCTAATCTCACACTTGTGCGTCCCTACCGCAGACTGATGACACTTTATGAGCCATTCCTCACTGATAATATTTACCCATGTGCATTGTTAAACGCATTATGTCATCCGGTACTATTAAATCACATACGGCTCCATCATAAACTAAGTTTGTACCCCTAACGTCAGGGGAGATAGAATTCAAAGACAAAGTCTAAATTGCCGGGTGAATGTCTGTGTGGATGAATACGATGGGACAGATAAGGAAGCTGAGACTAAGCCAGATGTTGTATTCCTGGGTGTGTCTTTGGAGCCTCGGCTTCGTTTTTTTTTTTTTGTCCTGGTTGCTGAGCTAAGCTGTTTGAGCAAAGCATCGTGGGAACTGTCGTCGCCGCTGAGCGGCAGATGGAATCAGGTGGTCAACGCACATTAAAGCTGCAGTGGGTAGAAAATATGATTAAAACAAGTTATTTAAGTTATTTTTTGTCCTCCGGAGCTCCTAATGGCATCTGCAAGATTTCATAGACCGGAGGAAAACAACCAATCAGAGCCGAGCTGGAGCCTGCCGTCTCTGAGCAGCTGTCAATCACTCGCAAACTCCGATCAAACGGTCAAACTAGGCAAACTGAATCAATAATGCCTATTTCTCGCCTCAAATGTTTTCAGAAACTTCTTGTAGTGTACTGTTTAGCTGTAATGTTGAGATCTGTTGAGGAATTACCAAGCACCGCCCACCAACCGGAGCACAGCCAATATGAACGCTCACTAGGAACTCTCTCTCTGAAATGACCTGTGATTGGCCAAAGTTTCACATCACAGGCTAGATTTTTTAAAGCCTGAAAACATAGCCATGAGGAGGTGCAGAAGTCTCTCAGACCACTTGAATTACAATATGCTGAAAGGTTATTATGGAATTTTTTCCCCAATGATGCCAAAAACATTCTGTCTACTGAAGGGTTGAATGGAGGCAAAACTGAACCAGAATTTACCTTAAAAACTTTTGTTCTCACGAACAAAAATCTTGTGCAATAAATGCTTCATTTTCTCATTAAAATTAAGACAGTATGTTTTTCCACACCCTCCTCCCTCACCTTTTTTTTTTTTTTTTTGCAGCCTTGGCAGTTTCTAAACTGAATTATGTAGCAATTTGCTGCGTCTTTGATGTGATAAATTTGAAGCCCTACTGAAATGTACACAGACTAGAGGGGCCTGTGAGCAACCATCAATGCTGTTGTGCTATACGAGTGTGTAGCCCGCCCTCCATCCCCTTCTCTCGTGAAAACAGAAAGATGAGACTTTAGCTGTTGGGCTTTTCTGCATAAAAGTGCTTCGTTCAGAGTCCGGGGGCTTCCTGATCGGGGCCGATTATACCGCTGTGACTACAAAAATGATGACTATTCAGGAGTAGAGAAGGATGCTGACTGGTAGTAACCTCAGGAAAAGGACAGTGAAATGAAGGCTGGGAAGCTGTGTGCTTTGAAAGAGGGAGGGGGGGGTCAGATTCATTATAATGAGAGGCTGAAATTAAGAACATTTATCTGCGATGATGTTTCCTCCGTGAAATACAAGTTACACGTGTGCCTGTTCTCTACTCTGATGTACTTCCAATCCCTCTCTGCTTTGTAAAAAGATTGCAAGGATGGAGGTCTTGTTGTTGTTTTTTTTCTTTTTCTTTCATCGGCCCTGAAAAAAAATGCATACGGTTTCTGTGGTGTTTGTGGATCAATAGTGTTGCTCCATTGGTGAGTTCCTTGGTATGGGTGACACAGCTTCACAGTTATTTGGAATTGAATTAGGGGGGTTGGGGAGGGAGGCAGAGATGATGAAGAGTATCAATCATTCTGTCTCTTGTGTGAAGTTATTTGTGGGTCGACAGAATCGGCAATAATGAAAGTTCACTTGTTCACCACTGAGGGTTTGTGTGGGTAAATTTACTTCCCCCATGACGCCAGACCTGGAACAAAGGGAGCGAACCCTCGGCAGAGGAAGCGATGTCAACGCAATCCGAGTGATTCTTTACAAGTCTTCACAATGTTCGTTATGACATGAGCCTTAGGGGTTTCACACTGCCACTATGTCTGCTCAGTTTTATCACTCCTATTAACAGAATCACAGCTGCTCTTATGAGTTTTTCCCTCATACCTAACTGATGTCTGACACTGTACCTACTGTATCGCCCTACCCTTTTGTTCATGACTTGTCCATGATTGCTTTCACGATCCGAACACAAAAATAAAAAGCACAATTACCTTTCCTCTCTCCTCTCCCCTCCACCTCCCCTTTATTCTGCAAGGAGAGTGATCGCCCCATCCCTCCAGAAGAGATTTGATAACATTACCGTGGAACTGCCCTCTCTGCTGTCTCAGTATTAGAGAGCGCGGTCGCGATGGAGAATAGTTTAAGTGAGATTGATTGAACCCAGCTGGTCGAGATTCCTGGTGTGTCGGAGTCATTTATGCAGGGATTGGCTCATAACCTGTCAATCAGATGGATGGATGGACAAGGCGGCGTAGCAGAGGGTGGGACTGAGAATGAGGGAGAAGTCGACTCAGATGACTGAGGGTGTCGGGGTGGCGCTGCAGAATCACCCTGAATCTGTGGTTCCTACTGTTAAACCAATCTGTCACCAAAACGTAGTGTGTCCTGGATTATTTTGGGCGACTTTCACTTCACACACTTAAACCTGTGTCTGGAGGACATTACAGATGTTTGAATGCAACTCAGAAACTACGTTCAATTCACATAAATTAAAATCTGAAAATAAAAGACTCAAACTTAAATGGATGCACTGCAGGAAGCAGCCGTCCTATAAAAAACATGTGTCCATAATTGGTCATTCTTAATTTTTCAGATACAGTGAAGAATTAAATACCCTGCTATGGGTCGAGAAGGTTCCGCCTTATTTTAAAGTTATGATTCTTTTTTTTTTTATAATCCCTGATTTTCATGATATCAAACCCCATTGTTGATACTATTTATGGTTTTCATGTTTTCTTCTTTAGCCATTCAATGTATTTACATTCAGTAATTACCTGTCCATATAGCAGTTTGTGGCAGAGGCCGCCATTACCACGCTGAATTATCAAAACATTATCATTAAGCTTAAAACCCAGATGTTTTTCTTATTACATGAAATGTAGAGTGTATGTATGCATATGTGAGACCTCAAAGACAGTATAGAGTAACACTGAATGTAAACATAACTTATATTTGTTTACAAGAAAACTCCACAGAGTGCCTTTAAATTACAAAAATATATTTTAGCCCTTAGATTTTGGGGGTTTTATGTAGAAATGGACCAATGGTGGATTTTTGAAGCTAATAAGGCTACAGATATTTGGAAGTTGAAAAAGTCAAATAACAATATAGATAATGAAAAATAAAAGCATAACATAAATAAATGTTTTTGATAAGGATCCCTTAAATTATGACATTAGATTACGGCATGGATAGCGCATTTATGAACCAAGTTCTAGTTTCAGACCCCAAATATTAGAAATATCTGTCTCCTAAATGTTCATAATCCAGTACAAGGGAGGTGAATAAATTATATTTGTGGCGCTCAAAGTATTAAAAAATGACATTTTAACTCAGGAGCAAGTCTTTTCGGAAACAAGGCTCCCGCATGTGAACAACTCACAGATCCTGGCGTGAACAGTTTTAATTGGAACTACTTTCCCATGCAACAGATCCAGAGATGGATACCTCAAAAACTCAGCACATATAACCCAAATCATCAGCATGGATACCTTGAGAGGTATATGTGTAAATGATACTTTGAAATTTGCATGAAATGGCCTTATAATGTACACTATATACAGGAAATTTAATTTAATGAAAGTTAAAGAAAAATCAGGGTTAAACTAAAGCAGGTCATGTAAGAGAATATTGTGGTAGATGTAGTGGAGCTGAAGTATGACAAGTAATCTTTAAACAATGTTTTACTTATGAAAGATGAGACGCAACCTCGGCTTATCAAAAGAGATAAAAGACGTGGTCTGATGCGGAAAAATAAAAGCCTTTTGAGGACAGCAACTGCAGCAAAAAGATTCAGTAATGTTGTGTGAAGTTGTGTGTGAATTATCTGTTCCGATTTAGCAACAAATTAGAGCGGTTGATTTGCACAGCATACATTATCACTACAAACATTATAATATAATTGCACTGCCACCCGATTTCATTATTCCATAGAAAGAGGCACAGCAGAAACAAATGGCTGTTCTTCACACAGGTAACACTCTTTACATAAGAGGTTACCGTGATGACACCGCGGGTCCTCTGAACTAAAGAGATTTGCATACTGATAGAACGCAGCGCAGACTCCTCTGCTGAGCACTAAAATCTCCCTAATAACCGCCCTAATAAATAGCTTTATTTGAATATCAAGAGAATATTGGGAGGAGGGGAGCAGAAATTAGATTATTTGATTCTCCAGCAGCCTTTGTTTCCTGCTCGTGTTTTCTTCTGGCTTTCAAATCAGAATATCAAAAGTGAAGTGATGCATTAACATTTCTTTATAGAATCACTTTGAATACTGATCGAGGACTTCAAATGGGGGGTTGAAACTATAATTGTGTCTGTATGTTTATTTAACATTTTCTTGTTCTGACTTCCTACCAGATTTCGCATCCTAATTTGTGCAAGCTGATCAAGTATAGCCTGTTGTCAGTGAGCCTGTTGCAGGGATTGCTGTGGCTTTACAGCGAATAACTAGAGTATGAGCTGATAAATGAGGTGTCTGACTGTCCGGGCCTCGGTGTTATCTCGGTGCTGCTATGTACAGCCGACTGCTGCGTGGGCGGTGAAGGCAGGTGACAAGAAGAGAGGGAGGAAAGAGAAGGAAGAAGGGGGTTCGGAGGGGAGAAAGGGAAAGCGACAGAGTGACAGACACGGAGACATACTGAGGGTGGAGAAGACAAGAAAAAACGGGGGGTAGGGGTGGAAGCCTTTGGGTGCCTGGTCTGTCAGGCATGTGATGTGTGATATATAGAATATAGTGAGGATGATATTGCGTCTGTGATGCCCCACCCCGTGTCAGAGGGGGAGCTCAGCTGGGTTTGAAGCTAATTAGGTGAACTTTGCTCCTCACAGGACTGATTTTACGGACGGATGGGAAAAACAAAAAGTAGAAATCATTTAAATAAATATACTTCACCCTATGGATGGATGACAGATAACAAAACATTTGCTGTGTGTTAAAATATAGCTTTTCCCTTGCAAGATGATATTTTTTTCACCTCCATTTTGCAGGATTTTAATAAAGCATGGGCAGACTAACTGCCATCTAATGCTTCAGCAATGCAGTTTCATTTGGTATGAAAATATTCTGGCAGTTTCGCAGCATCTTCTGTGTTAGTGTGTGGCTGTCAAATAGAGTATAATTCATGAGCAACAAGATGTGCAACACTTTGCCTACCCCCTTACTTATCATAGAATAGCATATTAAGAAGAACAACATTTTGCTGGATTCTTGTGAATGAGCCTCTGGGTTCTATTTTCAATTATCTATGTATGCCTGACCGGGGCTGCCGATCATTTATTGTGTCTGCAACATGAAAACATACTGTTGTTTTCAATGCATTGTCTTTCAATAATTAAAAAAGTTATCATATTTTAGAATGTGTAAAGTTTTCTGGGAAAATTAAAGGTCTGACTTTGAATGTTCAATCGAGATGTCTCCTATGAATCACAATGTAAAGGTACAGTGTGTAGGATTTGGCGGCATCTAGTGGTGTGGTTGCAGATTGCAACCAACTGAATACCCCTCTGTTCATTTCTCCCTTTCCAAGACTGCGGTAACGTGGGCCAGTCTTTTCAAAATAAAACTACTTAGTTAGGTTTAGGAAATGATCGTGGTTTGGGTTAAAATAACACCGGAAGTGCCATAACTTAAGTACGGAAGTTCCGTGAAAAAAACTATGGTTAATTTTACAAAACAATCGTGGTTTGTAAACTCCACAACTTAATTACGTAAGTTACGTGGCAAATAAATCAACTTTGACTTGTGGTTTCATGTGAGGACTGGTCGCCTGGGCAAATGTCCTGTGTTTTTTGACCCTCACATCCATCCCGACCTCCTCCCTACGCAGCGTTCGCCATACTTTATACTTCCCGGTTCGCGTTGACTACATACGAATTGATTTCGTGCTCACCATCACGAAAACATGTGAAATTTGTGTATTTGTACACGAATCAATACATTAAATTTCACGAACTGCTGTGCGACATGGGCTGAAATGGCAGACTACATGAAGAGGACCCGCTCCCTATGTACATATGAAGGGCTCATTCTAAGCTAACAAAAACTATTCTTAGTTTCAGGTGATTATACACTAATGAAAGCATAGTTATGAATATTATATTACATTTCTGATAATAGATCCTCTGAAATGTTACACTCTGTTCCTTAAAAAAAAAAAAAAGCAGTTTCCCAGTGTAATGCTTGTGCAGATTTGAAGTTTATTTAAGTCACAAAATAGGGCCAAGAATTGCAGTATATTAGGAACTGGCAGCTGGTAAAGCATTAAGGGCTTTCATAAAGCTATAGCACTATAGTGTTCTCCGAGCTGCACATTTTCAACCCAGTGTTCTATCCCCTTTTCACTATTTATTCTACAACTACAAATCAGTCAGCCATGGAAATCCTGGGTATACACTTGAGAATAGCAACTTAGCTGTGCACTTAACAGTACTCAGCCTGCTCATTATGAAATGTTATCGCTCCGTGATGAAAACCTTAACTTCAAGGTTATTCAGTGCATTCGACCATTTGGATGTGTGGTCGAAGAGGGGCTTACATATTCTATACAGTGCTGTGTTACATTAATAACTAGCCTACGGTGCGTCACTTTATTATGCACAGACAAAGAAATATATGTGGGTAAGTGCAAGGAGAGAGACCGATTACGTACGTCTTACATATGATGTATTTCCTTTTCATATTTCTATGCTAGCTCCTTGAGTGTGCGCCAGATTATGTGCCAGATATTAGAGGTGGCAAGGGAGAGAGAAAAATAGACAGAAGCAGATGAAAAGAAGCTTGAGAGAGTGAGAGAAAAAAATGGGTGGTTGTTGCTAGGTAATAATGACACACTAAAAGATGAAAAAGAGGAAAAGATGAGACAAACCCAAACTGATATGGAATAATATGGATAGTGGAGAAGACAGAAGAATAGGACGGTGAATGGGGGATTTAAAAAGAAAAATAGTCTGAGGGTACAGTATACACTGTTTCTCACCAACAGCACTTCTACAAGTCTATTGTTGTCAGAGAACACAATAATCAAATACAGGTAATTGAGTGCAGTGTAAACTAGTCAGTGCTCCTCAAGAGGTTCTTTGTGTTTGAGGAGACCCACTGACCTCTTTCGTCTCTCTTGTCTCCCGTGTGCGTGTGTGTGTGTGTGTGTGTGGGTAAGGTAGTCTGGATGTGTGTGTGTTTGAAGTGTGATGCAGGGGGTTGGCAGAGCTCTGAGATACACTCAAGAAGAGAGTGAGTGGGGCGATTCAGGGGCACGCCTGATGCAGGGGCCGGT
>CAKALG010000374.1:0-10047 GCA_916700815.1 Helicolenus hilgendorfi | reverse complement strand
GGAGCTCATTACAGAGGAGACAGTAAGAGCGAGGGAGGGGCGGGGAGTCTGCGTGCAGAGTGTGTATGTGCAAGAGAGCGGGAAAGAGAGAGCGTTTCTTAACCCTTCTCCCCTTAAAACATCCACCTTTTTTTCTCTCTCTCCTCTTTTCTCCTCTTTGTTTCTTTTCTTCTTAACGTTGGCTTTCTCCCTCGCAGTGATCTTTGTCCTGCTGTCAGTGCCACATGATCACAAATACTTTATTAATGAGTGGTTTTGGAAAAGAGCTCGGCACAAGAAAAAAAAAAAAAAAAAAGAAAAGAAAGAGAAAATCTCGGAGCAGCCTGAGTGAAATACTGCACAGCTGTTAACAGTGTGTGGTTTGGGTGAACAACCAAAAGAATTTCCCCGAGATGTGGAGTTTCCACGCAAAGTCAAGTTGACTGAGAGGTTGCACTGTTTGTGTGATTAAGTCACTATTATTACGCACTTTTCATAAACACAGATGCAGGCTCGAGTACACCCTCAGTTGGATTGTAAAGGAAACATAATTAGCTTCAAGCTGCCATCTCAAGGTTAATGCTGATGACCATATGTACTGTACTCCCATCGCCAACGAGCGCTTGTTTCTCTTCCTCAGTAAGTGAAAAAATCTGGCTTCTTTTTCCCATTAAAAATGGTAACTTTTTCTGATTAGCATGGACTATTTTTAAAAGTATACATTTCACAATGGCCTCAAAACTCATTAAATCCTCTTAGAACCTGGAGACCATGTAAACTTTAAAGGATAACTCCGGTTTATTACAACTTGAGCCTTATTTTCATAGTAAGGGCGAGAAAACATCCCAGAATCCCTCTCTGTTATCAAGCCATTTAATAGGCGTTATCGGTTGCCATAAGCACCATAGATGTGGGTCAGTAGGGGCCTACTACGCCTACCATGTTGCGAAAGTGAAAGCGAAACTTAAAAGCAACACGCTGTAAAACTGAATGAAACCTTTTGTTTTGAACATAAACAAAAAAGGCTTCTTTAGGTCTAGGCAACAAAAACATTTAGGTTTAGGTAATAACGTTGTGTTTTGGCTTAAAATAACTATGTTTCAGAAGTGAAAGCAAAAATGAACAGGGATGCCAACCATTGCCCCCATCCTCCTGGAGTTTCAAATAAGTTTCACACCTAGCACAGACTTTTCTGAAAAAATTGCACAGAGATTTATAAAAAATTATTTTGTGGGTTCTTGTGAATGCTTAAACACCCCCGCAGAACAGTGCGGGGGAAAACATATTCGGACGGACCTTGACTTCAGTGGATTTCTGCCTGCGGAAATATATGTCTGACCAATGAAATCCTTTGATCGCTGTCATTCTGCGTAATAATTACCCATGTGTTTCTGTTTGCTGCACGGAGAGTTTGTATTTTTGGGGCCTTCATGCTGTCTATACTAAAGCGCTTGACTTCCACTTCTGCTCCTGTCATAATGACCACGGTCACTAGCGGTTGCTGACGTTGCTTTAATCAAAGTGCTTGTCCGATTGTCTAACTGCGTCTGAAAAACCCCAATCGGACTTCAGAACTTAGTGGTCTCTGTACAACAATTTTTTGTTACTTTCCTAAACAGACAGTCAAACAGTCACACCCACTTCAGACTATCATTGTCCAGGTGTATGGAGGTGAGAGTACGTTTGAACAAACTCTTATTTTCGTTCTTCACACAGCTTTTTCTGTCACTGTATGTGGGAAGCAACACCAGCGTCGTGTGCTCCATTTTCCCCATTTGTGCGATTCATGCCATTGAATCTACAAAGACCCAGAGTCTCTCGGAGAGAGATCAATGATGGGAGGCTTTTTGACTCCGCTCTCCAGTAAGAACATTCAGACCAGGTGGAAACACTTTGACTTTAGACGTGGTTGGACGACATTTCGCACAAACTAGTTGGTTTCACTACTGAACGCTTACGGATGGTGGATGGGCATGCAGTGAGCAGACTTTTATGCGAGGAGAGTGGAGTTTGCGTGCGTTTGCTGACTCAAAAAATGTTTTTTTTTTATGTTGTTACGATGTTTTTAATTTAACCATCACAAGGTTGCCATGTGCAGATATTGTATAAATTAACTTTAAAAAAAATCTTGGTACTGAATGTTATGTCATTGTCTCATGTCTCTATTAGGGTTGCAACAAGTTCAGCTAACTGAGACTGCTTGGTAAAAAAGGATGATTCTGGTTTATTACAACATGGCTCTTATTTTTGTAGTTTTGGCCATCATTTGTATCAGTTATGGTAACACTGTAGACCAAGTTCATTTCTGAGATCTAAGAAACCGATGAAATCACTAAAAAGAAATCCGACGGGTCAAGAATAAAGCAGTCAGGTGATCAGGCAGGTTGTAAACAAGCCAACCATTCACTTTATGTGGAGGTAAAATTGGAAGTGAGTGCATCTGAAATGTTGCTAATAATCCCTCATTGCACATGAAAACTGTGTGCACACAACTACAGTTAATACGGTAGGTTAAAGAAGTTAAAGAAACAGACAGTCCGGGTCATAATTTCATCGTTTGTTTCTGTGTTTCTTGACCTGTCAGACCTCTTTTTAGTGATGTTGCCATGTTCCAAGATCTCAGCTATTACTTTGGCGAGTACAATTGTATCATAACTGAGAGAAATGATGGTGAAACTTGTGATCAGATGAAAGCTTTTGAGCCGTTTCTGCATTTCACTCCACATGACAGAACGTTTCAGAATCAAAAGTACAGGACAGTACAAACCTTTAAATGTCACATGCTGTATTTTCCCATGCGGCGTGTAACACAGTGACAAAGATAGTTTTAGTCCTGTCCTGGAAGTAACCTAATTATGGTGTGATAAAAGCTTCTGGCTCGACTTAAATGGCTGTTGTGAGCGTTCTGGTCCTGGATGAATTAGCATTTTAATTCTCTCGGCCCTGCTGAGGTCCAGCAGGGCAACAACCAAAACAACAATTATGGTGAGTGACATGACGTGAGCTCCGAGAAATCGTCACTATATATATAATCATCGCCAGAGTTCATATTCCCTCATGGCACATGAACTATTTTAAGTATTTGGAGGACTTTTCTCGATCCTTTTACAGGAAGTCCGGCCTCTTTCAGCCGAACACGTGTATGACCCATAGACTGTATGTATGACCTGGGAAATATGGAAGACGTCTCAGCAGCACAGATATTTACTGACCAAAGGGAATATTACATTATTCCTCCTACAGGCCTTACAGTGTGTTTAGGTTTTGTACCTTTAAAAAAGTCTCTTTCACGATCGACACAACGCAGTAAAATGCTTCAAAAGACAGCGTTATCAGATTAGAAGCAGAGCCTGCTGAGTGCCCACGATCGTATGTACCTGTCAGTTGGTGTGGAGTGTGTGATACACTGTCCAAACCTCTGCTCACTTTGAAGACATGAAGTGAGGGTCAGAGCTGCAAATCCATCCACTCCACCGGCTCCAACTCCAACTGCCAGGCTAAAAATAAGTTAAAGCAGCAGTAGGCAAGTTGGAGCAAATATGATTTTAAAAAAAAAAGCATTTTTATAAAACGGTCACTATATCCTGACAGCAGTGCATGAGACAGGTAATCTGGAAAAAATCATGTGCCTCTGTGTCCTCCGACACTCCTAATGACATCTGCAAGATTTCACAGACCGGAGGAAAACAACCAATCAGAGCCGAGCTAGAGCCTTGCCGTCTCTGAGCAGCTGTCAATCACTCGCAAACTCAGATCAAACGGTCAAACTAGGCAGCGCTGATCAAATATGAATCAATATTCTGTTACTGCAATGCCTATTACTCACCTCAAATGTTTTCAGAAACATCTTGTAGTGTACTGTTTAGCTGTAAAATGAAAAGGTTTGCTCCGGCTGGTGGGCGCTGCTTGGTATTTCCTTAACTGATCTCAACATGGCGGATGGGTCACAAATTTTCTCATTTTACAGCTAAACAGTACACTACAAGATGTTTCTGAAAACATTTGAGGCGAGAAATAGGCATTAACGTAACAGAATATTGATTCATATTTGATCAGCGCTGCCTAGTTTGACCGTTTGGTCGGAGTTCGCAAGTGATTGACAGCTGCCTCCGTTGGATGAACAGCCAATAGGAACGTTCTCTCTCTGAAATGACCTGTGATTGGTCAAAGTCTCCCGTCACGAGTTAGATTTTCTAAAGCCTGAAAACAGAGCAATGAGGAGGTGCAGAAGTGTAGTTATCTCTCAGATCACTTGAATTACAATATGCTGAAAGGGAATTATGGAATTTTTGCTCAATGATGCCAAAACAATTCTGCCTACTGCAGGTTTAAGTTTTGTTAGAAAATATAACCAATATCAGATGTTTGTTGCTCAGTGACAAATGTGGCATTCACTCATCCAGGACAGCAAAGCTGATGGCAGTAGTGTCCATGTGGAACCTTTCTACAGATTATCAGATGTCTTACTCCCTCTGCTGGACACTGATGGTCCACACAGTTGCAGGTCAGGAGAAGCTGCTGACCTCCAGGAAGAGGAAGGTGTCAGAAAACTGATCAAGTATTCCTCAACTAATCTATATAATGACAAACTAATTTTGTCAAGTAATTTCTGGCTATAAATGCTTCCTAAACACCTTATTTTCTTGAAATAAGAAGGCATTTTTTTGTAAAGATATGTTCAATATTAGTGCTGATTTGATCACTGAGTTTCTGTGCAAATATCAAAACAATACTTTTACCTTACCCTACCTTACTTTGAGGAATATAAACAAGTTTTCCTACAAAACTCCTTATTTATTCCAGGGAAAAAGCAAAACTTCTCAAACTTACAGTCTAAAATTGTAAAATTATGATTTTAATCAGTACATATATGATTAAAAAAAATGAACTACAAATTTGAACAAGAATTTAAGGACAATTTTTGATTCTTGGTGCTACACACACATTACAGTCAGCACAAAAAAGTATTCAGGTTCGATTATTATTAGTTATCAAGTAGTGATCTGAGTTAAATTGTTTAAAATCAGAAGTTTCTGTCAAGGAAGAACAGACACATACTAACTAAAAAAATAATAAAAAGTTGAAGGATTATAATTAGGGCTGTCGATAGAAATTACAAATTAAATTAAAATATTGAATTGCGATTAATCGCATGATTGTCAACAGTTAATCACGATTAATTGTAAATTAATTGCTCATTTTTTATCTGTTCAAAATGTACCTTAAAGGGAGATTTGTCAAGTATTTAATCCTCTTACCAACATGGGAATGGGCAAATATACTTGCCTTATGCAAATATATGTATATATGTATTATTGGTAATCAATGACCAACACAAAACGATGACAGATATTGTCCAGAAACCCTCACAGGTACTGCATTTAGCATAAAAAATATACTCAAATCATAACATGGCTAACTGCAGCCCAACAGGCAACAACAGCTGTCAGTGTGTCAGTGTGCTGACTTGACTATGACTTGCCCCAAACTGCATGTGATTATCATGAAGTGGGCATGTCTGTACAGAGGATACTCGTGGGTACCCATAGAACCCATTTTCATTCACATATCTTAAGGTCAGAGGTCAAGGGACCCCTTTGACAATGGCAATGCCAGTTTTTCCTCTCCAAAATTTAGCGCAAGTTTGGAGCGTTATTTAACTTCCTTAAGTTTAAAACTGCGCCCGCTACAACCTTAACAGATTAACGCAAGTTGCGTTAATGTGTTAAAGAAATTACTGGCGTTGTTCTTGTTAACTTTACCTGCCTTTGCCAACCAGCCCTATAATTATAATACAAATATTGCATATTAATTTAGAGTCCAAGAGAGAAACTGGAGTTCTTTTCTGTAATGAAATGATTCCTGTGTCTCTATCTCTTTAATTCTCCCCCATGTTCCTCTGTGCTGCAGACTGTCTGAGGCCGAGAGGAGGAAACTACAAACTCCATCTGTAGTGGAGGTTTCTCTAATGGGCTCCATGCTGGCCAGTTGGAGATGATTATTTGGAGAAACACGACACTGTGCTTGGATCAAATCAGCCGACTGTGGGCACATGTTGCAGGTCTGGGCATGCATGTGGACGGCCGAACACGGGATACAGAAATGTGTGTGTGTGCGTGTGTGTGTGTGTTTGAGAGAGTATAAGAGAGGGATACAGTTTATGTGCCTTTTGATCAGCGCCTAAACTTGAGGCTATGAGGAATGTTTCTCTTTCTCCTTTGAAGGCAGTTTGAGTTTTCTGTAATAGTTTTGGTTCAGCTGGGGCCTGTGTGTGTGTGTGTGTACGTGTAAGTGTGTGTGTGAGTGTGTGTTCAGCTCAGTATAAATGGGGGTGAGCTCTGAAATGAATATCATTGTCACATCTCGTGCCAGAGCAAATTCCCCGTCCAAAAGGAGCAATTTGGAGCCAACGCCTGCCGTTGGAAAATCTGCCTTCAATTTTCCTCCACTGGTGGCTGTGCACGCGCTCGCCCCTCCAACTCATTTTCATTCACACACACACACAAACACACTGTGCAAACCAAAGGCCGAGCTCTCTCCCTCACACACACACACACACACACACACTAACTTGCAGATCTAGTTGGCCTGCAGCAAGTGGACCCCACAGTTTATTTTTTTCTCAATTATCCATTTAGTGTAAGTGGCAGGCGCCTGATGGGCTCCACGCCGAGAGGAAATGTTTGCATTGTCCTCATTTCACAATGGCGTTTAAACTAATACCTGATTAGCGAGAGTGAGTCACCGTGGAGAAATAGGTTTCCGAGACAGCTGGCTGCTACGACGCCGCTCCGTTGCTTTGTTTTTCTAGTTCCAGTAATCGTAATAACTTTAATTAGATATTGGAGAGCTTTTTTACAGACACAACTTCTGTATCTGTACTCATAAATTCTGAGCTGTGAGCCTCGGCTGGATTTAGGGCTGATTGAGATCGAAGTTGAAATATATTTACTGAGCACATGTATGTGTGTGGACGTGGTCGATGTTAGAGACTCATGTTGTGGAATTAATGGAGAGTGTGATTAACATACAACATTTTTTTTTTTTCACTGTTTGGTTATATTTCTTTCAACATTTTTAACCCAACATGGAAGTTTGAATGCTGCTTCAAAGCCTTCTCCTCGCTAAGGGCATTTTCACACCTGGGGTGGGTTTTCTTTTTTGTGCGATTAATTCACACGTCAAAATATTTGTTCGGACAGTTGATTTGTCATGAATACTTTCACACACAATGTGAATATTATGCGGCGAAAAAGCGACCTCATTTTTTCAGAACAAGGTTGATTTTTCTGAGCTTAAAGGCATCAACCAATCACACGCAGAACGGGTTGAGTTGCTCCTATATTTATGAAACAACAACACAGAGGCTGCGTAGTCCGGACCAGGACGGCAAACTTTTTTACTCCTTTTAACCCTGACAAGGGCAACGCAGACCAGACCCTCTTCTTTCGTTCTTACCTTACCTAGACATATTCGAAGGCGAGTATTTCGTGTCATTTACTCGTTACGCCGCCCAGGCCTTAAGGCTGCCACTTTTTATCCAAAATACAAACTAGGCTGCCATTCAAAGGTACAAGGGGAGAACAACTTCAATATTCAATTCAATCTTTAATAATCTCACAGAATTCTAAATTCACAGCATAAGTGCAACATGCCATTTCTTGTACTCCATCACTCTGCTCTACCGTCTGACCTGTTACGTTACTCACTCCGGAGTTAACCCCCGTCAATTCACTCAGCTGCCGGGAAACAAGACACTGGAAACCTCTGTTGGTCTGGAGGAGCTGCAGCGTTTATTTCTGCTCAAACTTCCACTGAACATTCAATTTATATTCTCAAAGCTAAACTAACTCCGTCCTCTGCTCCGCTGCTCGCTCGTTTTCTCACACACTCGCTGCCGCTTTCTCTCTCTCTCTTGCTTCACCACTCACTTGCCCACCCACGTGCACACACACTCTTTGCACTGGCTCTGCTATTCTCCAAAATGACCTACGCCACTCCCACAACACTAGTTTTCGGCCGACGTCGGTCACATTCCTGTTTTGCAAGCTGGACTTCACTAGATATAACTTTGTTTTTTTTTGTGCTTCGGTGGAGTTTCTGTTGGAGTCTGAGTTGTGGTGGGGGCTAGTCATTTATTGGCATTAGCGGACTCTATTTCTAACAGAATTTTAGCTATCATTGCACACTGTTAGCTCTATAGGTGGAGCTGAAATTAAAGGCACTCGTGAGTGCGCATGACGTCACATTCGCTGCATTTTCCTGGAAAAAAGGGCCCGGGTTCTTCACATTAAAAGCAGTCTACAGGGCTGATAGAGGAAAAGGAAGGTCTCTTTTTTTAGGTTAGGTTACAACCTGTTACATAAAGTCTCTTTAAGTCAAGTATAAATCAATAACAACCCCATCATGTGTAAGTTTTAAATAATAAACTCCTCCCAGGTTGCGAAAATCTCCAAATTCTGAGAAAAATTACAAGGACATCAGTTCAGTTACACCCTGTAGTTCCTGAACCGACTATCTGGACTCCTAGAACGGGTACTTCATGTGATCCAGATTCCGTTCACGCTCTGCTGCACGAGCACATGAAAGCACAGATGATTCCGGGACACATAGAGCATGATAAACGAAACCGAGCCTCAAGTTCAGCCAAGCAGCCATAAAAAGCTCTGACGCTGCAGTTTCCACGATGTTTCTGTTCTGATCCGCTGTAATTACAAGTTTCCATGACAGAGACCAACTTGGCGGAGCAGAATCTGAGTTGAAACAATGCCATGATAATACATTATATCCAGTGACTTATCATTAGACATCATCCAAGTTGGACAAGAAGCTCCTCAGCTCTGCAGTTTTGAGTTGTTGTTTTTTTTTAAATCTGAGGAATTCTGTTTTTCTTTTGACTCATCATCAGTCTGAATGGGCCTCATGAAATCTCGCTGACGCCTCACTTCCCCTGAGGAACGACTCTTCTTCATCTTTATTTTCCCCTCTCCTCTCATTATGCGTGTTGTTGGACTATTGTGCAGCGGAGAATCTTTTTTCTGCTAAGCCAGAAAGGCAGCCTGCCCTGCACACACATGTTAAATCTACAGAGACAGCAGGAATGATGGGAGTGGGAGAAAATGAGGTGGGGACCAAAGGCAGAGCAAAAAAAACAACATATGGTTCATCAAAACACAACTGTGACCCACTAGAGAGGCCTTCGGTTTATTTTAGACATTTGTCTTCGCTCATGGCAGTGAGAATGGGATTGGTTGTCACATGAGTTGGTTGCCACATGCATTAGATCTCACTCCCTAGAGGGCGCTGTTATAATATGTTGGTACTGACATTTTCAGAGTCGGGGTCAGAGGTCACCTACAGGGTCATTTCAGGAGTAAGACACTTGACATTGAGGTGAGACGACGTTCAAAATGTAAATATCCATAAATATCTTCTGTGTTTCTCTTCTAGGCATTTTTTCACCATGGGCTTGCAATACAATAATTATTACCATTAAAAAGTATGGAGCTGTAGTTAAGATATGTTTTTTCTTAGCTAGGCTACAACATGTCAGATTCTCTTCATGGTTGGTTGTCACATGTGACTCATGGTGAGTGACTGACATAAGGATGAGCTGAGTATTATTATTATTATTATTATTATATAAGGATAAAAATGCACTTAAAGGAATGATTTTTCCTGTTTGTGTTTTCTCGATGCAGGAGATGTGTCAGGTTGTTGCAAAAACACAAGGCTTTCATCCAGGAGACCGCTGTTTGTGCCAAGTCAAGTCAAATTTATTTCTATAGCACATTTAAAACAACATGAGCTGACTTTACAGACATAGGCAGAATAAAAACAGGTCAACAGTGCAGACAACAAAATCACACATATCCACAGACAGAGACCAAGATAAAATCCATGAGTAAAAGACTGTTATAACGAGCATTATAAAAGGCTAATTAGTAATTACAACTTAAGTACATCCAAAAGCCAAAGAAAAGAGGTTGTTCTCGACTCTGTAGAGGAAGCAGATCTGATGTGGTGAAACAGTTTGTTCCACAGACTAGGGCCAGCAACTAAGAAGGC
>CAKALG010000372.1:0-10703 GCA_916700815.1 Helicolenus hilgendorfi | reverse complement strand
GACACATAGAGACAAACAACCATTCACACTCACATTCACACCTACGGGCAATTTAGAGTCGACAATTGTCCTATCCTGCATGTCTTTGGACCGTGGGAGGAAACCGGAGTACCCGGAGGAAACCCACGCTAACACGGGGAGAACATGCAAACTCCATACAGAAGGGCCCAAGCCAGATTCGATCCTGCGACCCTCTAGCTGTGAGGCGCCAGTGCAATATCAATAAGTCTAGAACTGCAATTATTTTCATTGTTGATTAGTCTATCCAATCTATCCTAGCTGTTTTGTCTAAAAAATTTCAGAAAATGGTGAAAATTGTCGATCAGTGTTTCCCAAAGCCCAAGGTGACGTTCTCAAATGTCTTGTTTTGTCCGCAACTCAAAGACATTCAGTTCATGGTCACAGAGGAGTAAAGAAACCACAAAATATTGACATTTAACAAGCTGGAAACAGAATTTTGACATTGTTTTTCTAAAAAAAATATTCAATTCTGATTAATCGATTATCAAAATAGTTGGTTATTATTTTAATAGTTGACAACTAAGTGATTCATCTTTGCAGCTCTAAATAATTCAAATTGGGCTCTGGAAATTGTGATGGGTCGGTAGATGGAGCTGAGAACACGGAGAAAATGGAAATGATCACTATGTTTTTTTTTGTTTTTTTAGCTATACTAGCTGCATGGCTCAATAAATGGCAATATCGGTCGGTTGGTCTACCACTTTAGTCCGGACTGAAATATCTCAACAACTTTTGGATGGATTGCTTTGAACTTTACACACAAATATTCATGGTCTCCAGAGGATGAATCACACTGTCTTTGGTGATTCTGAGCTTTACTCTGGTGCCACCACGAGGTTGATATTTTTGGCTTTTAGCGAAATATCTCAAAAGAATATTGGATGCATTCATTACCAATAATTTGATACAGAGACTGGTTAAAAAGCAATAGTAATAGTAAAACTCTTCTGACTTTTTAAGATGAGATGTTTTACAAATTTCTGAACATCTGGTGTATGACTAAGTCAAAAGGTATGAAACTGCGGGTAGAGTATAAACCACTGAAATCTTAACCATTTCTCATCTGTGTTGATATCTGTGTAATTCGTGAAACACGGAGGAACAGCACCATTGCAACTTATAGACGCCACTCTTTTGGGAAATATTGACTGCTTTTAAGTGGGACATATAATAGCCGGTTACAAAATGGTCAGAAAATCAGATTAACTAGCATCTGTGGCTTAACAATGTGTTGAGATTTCTGGCCTACGAAAGTTACTATCTGGTTTGTATTGGAACAAAATGCCCTAATAATGGAAACCGTGCTACGATGGAGCTACTAACAAATCATTCTAGCCCTGAATGATCTTAGTGTTCAAAAATTCAACACTGTCAGCTCTCACGCAGCATCAAAATGTTGCACATTGCATGTCATCTTGTGGAGATCCACCGATTACAGGCTGTGAGAACTGACTGCCAAAACCTCTGACTGCCCCCTCTTTGTCGCTTAATGTAATCCGTCGTTTTGGTCTTAGTCGACCAAGATTTCTTTAGTCGATAAGTCAATTCTTCTGCTTTTTCATGCTGAGTGACTTATTTCCAAGAAACTTATGAGCATATCTCTGGTAAACACAAGATTCAAAGTGGTGCTTTTGTGTGATTCATTGTGGAGAAACTCAGTTTTACAGATCAGAGTGTTAGTCAACTAAGCCCTAAGTTTGGCATCTGGACACTCATCTCTACCACATCTCAGTTTTTGATGAAGGGTGATAAGACGGATTTATATTTCGATAAAAATCTAGAGTAAATTTAGATTAATACAGTGAAAAACAATCTAATTCAGTAATTACTCTCATGAAACAGAAAAAAACAAGACTGACGGTTTGCCAAAAGTCATGAAGACCATCTAGCCATGAGGGTATGTACTACTGGGAATTCAGACCAAAAACAGCACTACATTCAAGAAAAAAATGCAATGAGCTGTGTGACATTTCAGTTATTAGTAGCCGTTTTTCCATTCAATTGTCAATCGAATTTTAAGCGAACTTTTTTTGGAATGGCGCAAAAAAAGAAATGCTAATTAGGCGCGTTCCATCAACTGGTTTGGAGCGAATAAACTCTGCTATAGCGCAGTTTGGTCAGAATCTGGCGCTATAGGCTACGCATGGCTGTAATCCACCAGTAAACAAAGTAGAAGAAGAACAGGTTGTGAACCGGACATCCAACCCATCTACGATAGAAAAATGGAGAGAGGTCTTCAGGAATTTGTATTAATTTGGGCAAGTTTAAAATGTTCTTTCATGTCAGCTGGTATTGGCCATGTTTCATGCTGTCCGGAGACAAAGACAAGCATTCGCACGTTATAGGAATATCCGAGAATCTGCCAACAGTAGAAACAGCTGATCAGTCACGTGAGTTAAATGTTCACTATGTCAGAATTTATTTGGCAAAGGCATTTCCATATCCCATTTAGTGCACCAACAAAGGCAAAACCAACCTCAACCTTTTTGCGCCATTGACGAGTTTGATTCAATTTTGCTGTTTCCATCAAACTTTTCAAATGCGATACTTCAAAATGTCCATAAAAATACACAAATAGAAACACGGCTAGAGAGACGATGAAACACGATCCAGTAAGCCTGGTTTGAATAATAGATGCATGCTGTTTGGTGCTGAGCAGGTAGTTTGTTTTTAGAGCTTTTCCGCTGCCTTATGTGGTCCAAAAAAGCGACGCTATGAGAGCAGTGAACCAAAACAGTAAAATTGAGGGCCAGACAGCTAAACAGTGAGCTGGAACTTTCAATAAAGCTCCATAAAGATTATAAGAGGGGAGCTGCAGATTTGGGTGATAATTCTCTGTAGGTATATCACTACGAGCGACCCTTTCACACTGTCACATTGTTATTTCAGCTACTCTTGGTCGAACGCTTTTCCAGACCAGGTGGGATATGAAATATCTCCAATGTCTTATGGATCTACCAACAACTCCACATGGAGACATCTAGTTGGCATTCTGATCAGAAACCTGAAACACATAGGAGCAACAGTTCTATTCCTTCAAGATGCTTCCTCAACCTTTCGGACAACCTGCGAGGAAAACTCATTTTGGTCATTACACGAGACTCATGACCATAACGGGAGGGTTCAACGTTACAGATGGGTGATAAGTTACAGGGAAAAACCAACCTTTAAGTGTCTCAGTAAGGTGTTGAGACAGTAGAGCAGATTAAATGCTCCTTGGCGTAGATTCTCCAAGTCTCTGACTTGGAAGGATGAACACAATTCTTCCAAAAGATAGTCCCTCATTTTGTGTTTTGTGTGGATGGCCTGTAGATAGTCTGACAAATAAAGAGAGTCACCATCAGTCGGATACAATGCCCTTATCGCCGGTGACACCACAAAGCCCCCTGTCAATATCAACCAATTAAGAACAGCCTCCCAAAATACTCAAACTCCTTCACTTTTGGGAAGTTTCAAAAAGCCTCAAATCCATCACTAACTGTAGATGAAGCCAGGAAGTGACACTGGAGTTACTGAGTAATAAAATGAACAGAAGAAAATGTGGGTTTTTCCAGTCATCCGCCGCATTACAAAAAACAAACATGTGCTGCGGGGTCAATGGATGGAATGATCAAGACCTTGATCTGTGCCAAAGTCAAATCTTTCTCTGAACCCAGTCACAACAATACTGGAAGAGAAAACTGGACTCTCCACACATCCATCACTTGACGCAAGATTTAGTTTGTATTCTGACAGAAGGTTCTGCCCTGCCTCATCCGGCTCTGATGGACTGGTCTCTCAGGGCAGCTGAGACATGGCGTTCTGAGTTTATGTGCTGGAATTCCCATGGCAAACTTCTCAGGACTCTCAGGTCCCACATGGTGTAAATCTGAAACTCAAAGTCATAAGCCGGGCTCTCGCTGGGCAGGAAAAGCAATATTTAGATGAGATCTTGAGAAAACGTGAGGATTAACGGTTAGGGGTGGGAATCTTTTTGAAATCTCACGATTCAATTCTGATTCTTGGTGTCACGATTCAGTTCAGAATCGAATCTCGAATCAAAACTATGCTTGATTCGATAAGAAGAAAATGGGGCACTATATTGTGGCTCCTAATCCAGTGCACTTTACTAGTTTTGGTACAAAAGAGATTTTTCCTTGTGCATCAGATGAAAGACTTTACATCCTCAGAATTTTCTAAACTCGGTGTTTGAGAGAGGACAAACCAAACTGATACTAATGACTTTATGCCGATTGACGACCATATTGACTATCAACGATTAAACGGACAGTCATCACTAGGGCTGTGTATTGGCAGGAATCTGGCGATACGATACGTATCATGATACAGGGGTTACGATTCAATATATTGAGATCTTAAAAAAGGAGATATATTGCGATTTTTAATTTTTTTTTAGGAAAGCTGTCATAGTATAAAGAACACACCAACGTATGCATAAAATACTGAGTAAAAAAAGTTAGTTTTTCCTGTAACATCATAGCTCTACTTTGAGAGGGCACATACACTGAGACAGCACATATCTTTGCAAATTAAATTAAGTATTGACTTTAATGAATCCTTGCATGCAAACTATTAATTAAAGTGTTTTTGAGAATCGATACGGTATCACAAAACAGAATATCGTGATGTACAAAGTTTTAGATATTTTTTAACACCCCTTGTCATCACTGACGCCGGTGCAGATTTTTTAGATTATTTATTTATTGGACGATGGGACAAAATGTTTATGAATTGCAGCTGTTGTGGTAATCTACTGGTAACTTCCAAAATATTTTACTTTTGAACATCCTCCGGAACCAGCTGTCTGGCTCGAAAATATCTCCATAAACAGATATCTGCATATGAATGCAGGATCTGTAGGCAATGGGACAGAATTGTTGGTATTGGAAGTGATTGGACCAATAGCTGATAGGTTCTGAGATTGTAAAATATTGAACATGTACTGGAGATCAGTCATTCCCAAAGCCAGACGTTGGTCGCAGGAGATTTTATTAGGTTTGCTAAATAAATTTGTAAAATGTCTTCTTTTATTTAAGATGTATATCCGCAGTACACCTTTAAGCCACACGAGGGAGCCTGGATGTTCGTATTGTTCTAATAATTGTAGCTTACTTTTAAAAATGAATCTCATAAGAAAGGCTAGCGTACATTCTTTGTTTTACTAATGAGAGGAAAATAACAAATATCTGCTAAATTCATCTAAATGCATTTATTTGATTTATCAAATGTATCTCTTCAGCGTGGCTGGTTTACTTATTCAAGATAATATAATGTGATGTGGAAATGGCAGTAAAATGGTCAGGAATGTTCATTAATGCACAAATTTTCTCTTCTCACGATGTATAGATAAGGCCTATTGTGAATTGGGTCACGATGGTCATTTTTAAAAAGTAGATCCTCAGAAAAACCTTGGGAAACACTGTAGTAGATAAAATCAACAGCTCTGGATTTGTTTATGTTTTTTTATGTTGATTATGTGATCTTCAAACAGAGTTTTTCAGAGTTGCCATGTATGCTTGTTACACCTCCTCTTCCTCACCCTTTGAAGTTGATGTTCAATTTTTCTTTTAATGATAAGTGCTTGTTTGCATCACATTGTACTAAATAAAGAGCAACAGTTCAGAACGTTCTGTTATTTCTCTCTGAACATATCGGTAAGGAATACGTGGAACATTGTCTTCCCCTTGGGCAAATTGAAATTTTCCACCTGTAATTGCTAAATATCTGATCCTGTATTTTTCCATACAAAACAACACATACTGTGATTTTCCGTTGTTTGCAAAGGAGGTAAGCAGACTTCACATTTAGACATAAGTGCATATCACTTCACTGCATTTCCAAGGAGTATTCTCTTTCAGACCCATGAAGAACAGAGTTCATAAAAAACCCTATAATCCCTGCGTTTCTATCTTAATAGTAATAAAAACACAGCATGAAATATAAAACTATTAATAGACACTGAATATCTAATAATATCATATAATAGGTGCTTGCCAATGTTGAGCTCACATCATGCTCTACTGACCCCTGACTGTGGAAATCAATCGCAGCTTTGTCCTTCCCCTAACCAAACACCATATTGTCTTCATTTCTTGTATTTGTAATGCAAAAGCTATTCTTGCAGCAACAACTCAAGAGGAAAAAAAGATCTTGGCTTACTGATATGGACACAAAAAACATTTATCAAAGCCACAGTGACCACCTATGGCTAGATCGATTTTGATCGTGAGTACACTCTTGTTTTGGAATGATGAAATTCTGCAGTAAGAGGCATCTAATTTAAGAACGGGAAAGGATCGTGTTAAGACACAGACCACTGAATCATCTTTTTGGCCCATGAAGCATGCCGTGTTGCTGCCATGACGACACTGTGTTTATCTATTCAAGGCATCCAAATGCATTACTCATACGCTTCTATAGACCCATCAAAACCTTTTGGTGCCACTGTGTTTCGTAAAGTCATATCAAAACAGACCTGACATTGACACAACTGTTAATAGAAATCTAGCCTACGGACATGGTGTGGACGATGATTGTGGGGGTTGGTAGTGGATGTAACGTGGGCTGGGATTGCATCAGCTGTAGGCAGGTCAACACAAGTTGGAGACAAAAGATTTAGAAACAAGCTGCGAAGGACTACCAGTACTTTTAATCTGTCAACTGCCAAAAGACCGGGACTTTAATTGTGCAACATTATAAAACGATTTCCTAGGCTGCTGTCACGCCTGTAGTTTGATTAATCTGGTCCGGTACCAAGGGGGAAATATGATATATTATTGTCTTTTAGTTCTGGTATTGTACATGTTGCACTTTTTTTTTTCTTCTTTTTTTTTTAAACAAATGAACCAAGAGCTGTTTAAATCAAGTCATACAAACTGACAGGTAACTCATTGATCAACAGTCATCTTGTATCATCAGTGTTAGGTGGACCCCCAGCAGTGACAGACAGCAGGTCAAGCAGCATTTTAATGCTTCTTTAGGTGTATATTTATGTTCTGTGTCTCACAAAAAATGAGTGATTATGAGCATCATTAGTATTATTAGACTGCAAATCCACCGCATGTTATAAATAATGACAAACAGGTAGAAAGTGGACACGTTTTAAATGGACCACCATGCCCTTCAAACATCCAATATTAATGTTTTTGTGAGCGGGGCCAATTGTATATGGAAGTTGTCAGGCAAGCTTTCATAAGAACTCACAAAATCAGTTTTCAGACGAAAATTCTTGCTTGGTGTGAAACAGCTTTTACCATTCTCCCTTTTTCTTTAGAGAAGTAAGGACGGGGTCTTTAAACTGTCTTTAAATAGTACGATTTTGTTGAAAATGCATGTGTTTGGAAAGTACTGAGCATACGAGTGGATACAGTAAATGAGACACTGATTATACTGCATGAGAGTTTGTAAACAGATGTTTTGATATATTTTTGCTGTCGTGGCCTCTATTAGACCTGTAGCAGAGCTGAGATGCTGTGGCTTCTTAATGTGGCAGGAGTCAAGGTGAAATTTGACTTTTGAGATTAACTGTGAGGCAAACTAATGCATTAAAAGCATAAAAAAATGTATGTATTTTTAAAATCATTAAACGTTGTGGGGGTCCGTTGGACACAATTTGCAGTTTTTCAGGGTAATTCTCAAACTTTACATGGAATCTAATATTAATTTTCAATACATATCTAAAATATGGCGTCTTTTGCACTTTTGATGCCTCCCATATCTCTGTAGCCAGCGACGAAGACCTTAAGTAACGCATGTTAATCTTCACACATGCAGAACACACTGTCCTTATTTCTAATGCTTGGAAGTAACTACCGGTGGCTGTAAGTAGCACTCAGAATGATTGAATTGGTCATCTGGAGGCGCACAAGTTCAGTAAAAAGCACATGTTGCTTTCTTAAATTTTCAGTTCATGCAGTTGCCACAACAACACAGTGTTAATTTAAATATACTTAACCTTTTGTAGCCATTTACAATCACAGATGGCTGACTCAGACTGAACCAGAGTCATCCAAAAACACATCTCCTTTAGAATTAATGCAGCCATTAACAACAGTTACACCCAACCTAACTGCCTAAAAGCACGCACGGCCCATGAATGCACCATTACGACTCCCAAAACGGCCAGTTTCGAGACAAATATTAAAAGAAAAGAAAAGAAATATGAAAACGGCTTGAGTGCACATAAGTGTCCCATTTGCACAGCCAAAAATAAACCTTTGAGAGAGGAAAACATTTATTTTGAGTCAATTTACAAAACCCTGAAATGCACAAAACCAATTCTTTCAACTATTTCTCAAAGAAAAGAGGTGTATTAAATCAGCATTAAGATCCACACAAACTCATGAGCATTAGTCACGTCGTTTTAAGGATTGCTGACTCGATTATAATCTCTGCATGCTTTTGGTTTGACTTTCTACATGTGGGGTGGACGGGGTTGACATGAACTGTCCCACAGTCCCTCCCACTGGCTCTGGCATTCAGGTACAGCTCCCTCCCTCCTTCTATAAAGCCTCTCATGTTAGCAGTGTAAACTTCAGACTACAACTCATGGTAAATTCTTTACAACCTTGGAAAAAAATCCAACTGCTAAACAGAACATAACACACTTGGATGTGCATCATAAATTCTCTACATTAAGTTACAAGCTCAAGCCTGAGGTAAGTCACTTTTTCTACAATTTTAATTGAAGTTTGAGATTATTTTTAAAAGATTGCCCAATAATTCTTCAGGTATTTAATAATGTAAATTGACTGAATAAAACATTTTGAAATTGAAATTTTATATATTAGGACCAGGAGTTGAGTTAAGACTTTTTATCTAGTGGTTTTGGGTGTACTGATGAACAGATGTTTCTCCAATAATAATGATTTGTAATTGACAAACCAACAGACTGTGATTCTTAACCACCTTGTTGTGCAGCTACAAAGCCTGTTCAATGCTGTCTTAATCTTAATCAATCACCAATAGTGGCAGCAGTCCAGAGTTGAAACTCCTAAATCATAATTTCTTTATCATTATCACTGACAGCTCCCAGCCAAGATGAGATTAGCTCTGCACACAGTCATCTGCTGCTGCGTTTTCACCACTGTCCTGCCACTGGTGAAAGGTGCCACAGGAGAGCTCAACAACAGCCTGAAAAAAAGGTGAGCTGAGAGAACATTGTGTTCATTTGCCAAAAAAAGCATCATCATTTTGTCCTTTAACATTCAAATTAGGTGATCGCCCTTATTAACACAAGAGATATTCATATCAAGTTATGTTTGTTACTAAATGAAGAAAAACATCCCTGTAAAAATCAGTCAATTTCTGTTTTGCTGTGGCTTAACAGATACTGGATTTCTGAGGCCGATACTGATCGATGTTTGAACCATACCAGACAGAACACGTAGAAACCATGTTTGATAAGGACCCCTAAATTGGTTGCTACAGATTAGTGATTAAGATATGTTGTGAAAGGCAATTTACAATCTAGATAAAACTGTTATACAGTGGACAAACTATGTAATAGACATTGTCTATAAACTACCTCAAACTTGTTAATACTTGTTACTCATTAGAGATGTATGCCGATACCGATATATCTGTGATAGGGCTGGCAAAGTAAAGATACTGGCATCATATGAAACTAGAAAACCCAACGAATCCATTGGTACCAACCATGTTACAAAAGAGGTTAAATAACACTCCAAAGTTAAGATAAATTTTGGCGATGAAAAACTGATATGGTTATTTTCAAAGGGGTCCCATGACTTCTCACCTCAAGATATGTGAATGGAAATGGGTTCTATGGGTACCCAGGAGCCTCCCCTTTACAGACATGCCCACTTTATGATAATCACATGCAGTTTGGAGCAAGTCAAGTCAGCACACTGACAGCTGTTGTTGGACTTAAGTTTGCCATATTATGATTCAAGCATATGTTTTACGCTAAATGCAGTACCTGTGAGGATTTCTAGACAATATTTGTCATCGTTTTGTGATGTTGATTGACTTCCAATAATAAATATATACATAAATTTGCATATTTGCCCACTCCCATGTTGATCTCCCTTTACAGGTACATTTTGAACAGAAAAAAAAATGTGATTAATTTGCGATTAGTCGCGATTAACTAAGGAAAATCATGCAATGAATCACAATTAAACATTTTAATCAACCGACAGTCCTAATCTGTGATAAGCTAAAATCGGCCCTGGCACCCTGGCAGATTTGTCGGTCGGGCAATTTTCTCGTGCTTGCACCATATGATATTTTCCGAGATGATAATGCTTAATGTCTTGAGCTACATTGGCATCAAATTAATCAATTTTTGATGTGTGATGTTGTGTAGTAATGATATTATCACTTGATGTTAGTAACCTTCAATTTGTGTGAATTAGTGTCAGTTTCTGTTTTCACAACCTCTTTCGTTCTTTGTGGCAGGTTTAGGCTGCAGAGCCGCATGAAGAGAGACCTGTGCAACAGCTTGGTGACAGCTGATGAGCAGCAGTCTGAACTCCATGTCGGACCTCAGCAGGACGAGAATCCAACACCTGTCTCACCTCCATCAAGGTGATAAGAAAAGATTAATTTTAAGGGTATTTATGCCCTCATTCGATAGCTGAAGCTCTGCATTCATAAAGTGTTAGGGATGCTAATTTAGTTTTTTTTTCTGACCGATAGCCGACACTCTTTAACCGATC
>CAKALG010000369.1:0-14740 GCA_916700815.1 Helicolenus hilgendorfi | reverse complement strand
GTCCATTATAATTTCCCAGAATGCAAGACAACATATTCAAATAGTAGTAGTAGTCTGAAACCCAAAGATATTCTGTTTACTAACGTATATATCAGATTCAAAATTCAAGATTCAAGCCCTTAATTGTCATTGTGTAGTACAACGAAATTAGATTGTGACAATCCCATAGGTGCTAATGAAAAGGTAATACAATATAAAATATAAAAATACAATATGTATATTGATGAGATGACAGTTTTGCCAGATTAAAGTTTTGCCAGATTATTGCACAAAGTGTCCGTCAGATAATTATATAATTATTGCACAGAGTAAACAGCATGTTATTGCACATATTCGTAACAGTAGATTTAAAGTATTTACATTGTAAAAGTGACACAAAAGTGACCAACGTGTTATTGCGCACTTACATTGCACGTGTAATACCAGTGGTATCAAAACAATAAGTTACTACACATAAGCCAAAAGACGAGAATATAAGGTGTAGGGTAGAATTGCACCAAGCTGTTGCTTTACGGAGTTAAAAAAGCCTTTTTGTGGTGACACAAGGGTCACATTAGAGAGCTCACATAAGTTCCCTGGTGGCTTTAAACTCAGCTAGATGGTAATGAGCCAGACATACAAAGTTATGGTTATGAACTTTATGCCATTTGCTGTTGTGGCAACTCGGTGGTTCGCACAAATGACTAAAAAAGGTTGTCTAAAAGACTTTTTGTCCTGACCTGTCATGGTAGGTCAAAGCACATGTGTAACTAATAACATTAATTAACATTTCTGTTCAATTTAGGTGAGCCAGAATACGTAACACCAGAACCTTGTTGTTGCAGGCACACCTATATAATTATGATTATTTGTGGCACCTGTGTTTGATGAGTTGAAATGTCCTCCTGGGGAAAGGTTTAATATATGCAGATGCATAACTAGGAAATATGGGACCTATACAGATACTACTGTTAGCCCACCTTTCCAGTCTTCACAGTATACTCCCTCTATGTAACAAATCTTGGGCTAAAACAGATCTTTACATATTAATTTTGGAGGATTGACTAAACCTTAATTGAACAATTATGGTTTGACACAACCTTAATTTAATTTCTGTGTTTTAGGAGTTACGTATCACCCGTTGTCCCTTATTCAAAATCTGTCCAAGGGAGGCAATTGTGGAAATACCCTTACCAAATGTTGTTCCTTTTATTTTTCCAGTTTTGTTTTGATAACCTGATTTATTTTAAATTTTTTTTTTTAGTTAGTTTTTCAAAGGTACACGTACATGGACACACATTAGATCTACACTTATTCCTATGTTGGGCAAAGGAAAACCCTCTCGTCTAGATTTAATTATAAATTTGAGGACCTTCATCTGTAGATCATTTGAATTGTGTTGCTAGGATACACCTCGGATCTACAGTATGTTTCTTTTTTGTCAGCTCTCTAGGATTATGAAAGTAATGAAGCACTGGAAAACATCTGCCACAATTGACTGTGTTAAAATGAATTTCCTCTTTCAATTCAGATGGATTAAAGTACATCTTTAGTTTGTCCTTATATATACTCTAACCTTATGCAAAAGGGAGTTTGTATTGTATCTGTATTTGTTTAATTTAAAGAGTAACTTAACCCCCCATGAAAATCTTGTATTTGCAAATCTCCAGTCGTTTAACTTCTCACTTTGCTGCAGTGATGCACAGGTGTACTGCAGTACTCTGTGACATCACTGTTGGGTGTGGTTAAAGGTGCGCTTAAACACACTTTTGGCCACACCAAACCATGCCAATCAGTGATACTGAGTTAAAGCCTATAAAAGGGCTATCTGTAACCATGTCTGTCGTTGTCCCCCAGTAGGTAGCTGTTTTTGAACGCCTGTATGAAGACACTGACTGATCCTCCTCTCATAATCCTAGTCAGCTATTGATATTAGGAAACACTGCCACACTAAGCCTGCTTATAACCGTAATGTTTTTATAATATTGGGTACTAAAAGCATCTAAAATCCTAGAGGACGCAGTAAACTCACTATATACGCGTCCAGGTGATGTACCCTATATTTTCCCTGATAATGCTACATTGTGAACAACAAATCTGTGTTGAAATCCGCAGGAGGAAAGCTAGTTTCATTATGATGCGTTCAAGCTCTGTAAAATGATTTTAGGGAAGGTCAATTCTAATGTTATCATGTAGTTTAGTTCGTTTAATGGAGAGAAACCTGATTTGTTTGAAGGAGATGTTTTTATAGCAATATAAAATAGATATTAGAGATGGAATTATGACCTGCTTAACTTCCTAACATTAGCTCAAACTGTTTATTGTCTTGTGTTAGTTTTTTCCGTGGTATCGAATTGGGTATCGAGAATCGAGGAATTTCACTGGTGTTGGTATCGAGCACTACTGGTATCGTGACATCCCTAGGGGCAAACATCTAATCAGCTTAAGAGCCCTCTTAGTTGCAGTTAGAAAGGACTGTGAAGTCACTGTCTTCATGGGATGACTCACTGGATTCTTGAAAAGCCGAGGCACACACATGAAGACAGACTTGTTATGTAAGTGAGCGTCCCTGCCCTACGTTAAATTAACTGTTGCATGATGAGAAGAACGAAGAATGGCATCATAATTAGATGCTGTAAAAGTGTCGCACAGCAAACCTGCTGAGGAACTTGTCCCGAAGGTGTCAGTTAGACAGAACCCAGGCCAACGAATATCAGAGATATTTTTCTTTTATTTTAACCACCAGGAATCACTGCTTCCTTATGACAAGATTGAAGTGGAAAAAATCACTGCATGTGTATGCCAAGGTTCTATATTTATCACAGTTATTTTTTATTGCAGCAATAATATTGGAGAGGGTGTTCCTTATTCAGGTATGACTCATGCCAGTTTTGTCACCATTGCACCCAGTGGAACAGTAACGCACACACCCCTCGGCAATGTGGCTGTTATGTGATGATCATGTCTGTGACTGAAAGGCTTTCTGGGAAGTAGTACACAGATTTTATGACATGTAATTGGGAGCAATAAAGCTGATGCATTGGTGGAATTATTATAGAATGGATTTTATTCCATCTTTGACTTTTTTGTCCCCTCTTTTCAATGTAAGAACATTTAAAAACACCGCATTAAAGTGGTGAGTTGATTCCTGATTGTAGCCATGGTGCAACCTTTACCTTTTTTTTAATTCCCTCTGTCATTTTCCTCCGCCACCATCTGTCTGTCCTCACTTGTTCACCTGTCCTGCCTTCTGCTTCTTCTTCTTCTTCTTCAGGTCCTTGTCTGCTCCCATTCTGTCAGCTTCCGTGAGTGATTGAATGAGGTGAAACTGGCATCAGTGGACAAGCAGTCACACAAAGGGCCATTGATTGGTCAAGGATGACCATGGAAGACATGAAGAATGAAGCCGACGCTGCCTCAATAGTTTCTATGACTCTCTACACTGTGATGTATCCCGTCTTTAAACAGGTAAAGAATGCTGACTTTTAAGAAAATGTAGCAGCATGGCTCTAGGGATGGAAATGTTGTTCTACTCAGTGCACTACTTTGGTCCAGACTGAAATATCTAAGCAACTATTGCATGGATTGTCATGATATTTTGTTCACATATTCATGGTCTCTCGAGACGATAAATCCCAATGACTTTGATCATCTCTTAACTTGTCCATTGGCTCCACCGTGAGGTTGGCATTCATGGTTCAGACAGAAATACAGTGTCAACAACTGTTGTCATGAAATGTTGTACACACATTCATCGTACCTAGAAGATAAATCCTAATGAATAAATATTTCACCTATTCAGTGAAATATCTCAACATCTACCTTGCGGATTGGCACCAAATTTTGTACAGACATTCATGGCTCCGAGATGATATATTCTTCTGACTTTGGTGATCCTTGGAATTTTCCTCTCGTGCCACCATGAGATTAGTTTTGATTGAAATATCTCAACAACTATTGGATGGATTGCCGTGAAATGTGGTACAGATATTCATGTTCCCCAGAGGATGAATTGTAAAAACATTGATCCCCTGACCTTTCATCTAGCGCCATAATCAAGTCCAAATTTAATTGTAACCAAAAAAAATTATGTTTTATGACAAAATACCTGCAAAACTAATTACATTCCCATCAGCTTCAGCTGTACTTTGTGATTACTGCTAATCAGTTTACACCTGCTAAACCACAATATGTTAGCATTGTAACTGTGAGCATGTTAGCATGTTGAAGTTAGCATTTAGCTCAAAGCACCGCTGTGCGAAAGTATAACCTCAAGGAGCTCACCGCTAACATGGCTGTAGAAAGTAGGTAAGTGAGTATTGTTTTCAATTCTCTGGCTAAGCATTCTGAAAAAAAAATACAAATATAAATGGTAAAAATCCAAATTTGGAACTCATTAAATACACAGGGGTTTAAACAACACAAGATGTTACATCAAAAGTGACAAGACAAAGGAAATCAATAGAGGATACTATATTTGGCAGCACATACTTGAAAACAAAAACAGTTGGCCTCATTTATCAAACAAATGATGTACCACTTTGTACTGAAAACAATTTAAAACTCACATCTATGCTCTTTGCATATAGGCCAACACACACACATACTTAAAGGTCCAGTGTATAGGATTTGGCGACATCTAGCGGTGAGGTTGCAGATTGCAACCAACTGAAACTTTGCCCTTGTGCTAAGCGTGTAACACAACTGGCCCTCTCTAGAGCCAGTGTTTGGTTTGTCCATTCTGGGCTACTGTAGAAACATGGCGGCCAGCTCCGTGAAGAGAACCTGCTCCCGATGTAGATATAAACGGCTCATTCTAAGGTAACGAAAACACAACAAATCTTATTTTCAGGTGATTATTCGCTAAAGAAAGCATCTTTATTAATATTATCTTCCATTTCTGCCAATAGATCCCCCTAAATGCCACACACTGTACGTTTAAAGGACAGGACTATTTCATATTGTGCAATACAGGACAGGAGTATTGTGTTTGCCAAATTTATATTATTTTCCAAGCTTTCAACTTTGAAAACAAGTTTTGCTGGGGCCCTGGTGGCCTATGAGTTTGTGGTGCTGACCATGAAATCACAGCGCCGCTCCCCTTTCCTCTCTCTGCTCATTTCCTGTCTGTCCACACTCCAATAAAGACATAAAATGCCCAAAAAGTTTAAACTGCAGTTTCCACAAGCTATTGCTGTAGGGATTGTGTCAGTTCATCTCACATCTGATTTCTGCACTGGTAGTTTTTCTTTTGTGTGTTTTTACAGTATTTTTATATTCTTTTAGTGATGATTGATAGAAAATCGGTTAAAAGACACTTTATTTTAAACCCATACGCCGCATGTGTGAGTACACGAAGACAGACTTAACTTATAGTTTGAAGTAGTAGACTGTGGTGTAGCATCGATAAGACACACACAAACACACACAGGTGATTTTATTAGAGAATAGGTGATATGAGGCTTTGTAATTTGTGAAGACATCGGGCTGTATAATTTATAATTCTGTGGCTTTGAGGGGAGATCAGGTAGTTTGAGGTTCAAAGCAAATCAGGTTGACAGTAATTGCCAGGGATTTTTAACTCTCCTTTATGTTGTTCTTTTATCAGATTCCTAAGTCCATATTTCTTTGTTTCTTTATATATAGTACTTCCTTCTCAGTTCAGTGCTGTGCAGTTCTGAAAAAATGTTGGGAAATGTGATTATTTCCAACATCCTTAAAAGTTTGGTGATTGCGCAAGTCTAAAAAAGTAGTACACTGTGTGCAAATTGACAGACAGAACTTATAGTTTGAAGTAGTGACGAGCTCTGTAATACCAGAATATCGGCTCAGTGGGAAGGAATAGACTTCAATTCTACAGATGGATGGACTCCACACAGCTTTTCACAATACAATAACACAGTGTCCTCCTTTGATACAGCAGGATGTCTGGCTTGTATGTGCTTTCTGCAGAATTACATTTCAGGACAGAAGAGAGGCCATGATAAGAGCGAAGCTGTGTTTTTTTTGCTGCTGGCTTATGTTTGTGTGTCTGTGTTGTTTACAACTTGCAGTTGGAGAAAGTCAACTTATCAGCAGCGCAGACCTTGAGAGCAGCCGTCATAAAGGTAAAAAAAGAAAAGTTTTCTTTTGTTAGATTGTTTGTGATGAACTGCCATCTTTCTTGTTATATCAACTTTCTGTTGATTTGTAGATTTGATACATTTGATGGCACAGAGGATCAAGGCTGACTGTGTGTTTGTGTGTTTCAAGGCAGAGAAGGAGAACCCAGGTCTCACCCAGGACATGGTTATGAAAATACTGGAGAAGAAGAACGTAAAAGTCGACTATAATGAGTCTCTACTTCGCATGGCTGCGGACGATGTGGAAGGTAGGATGCTCGGTGAACGGTGCATGCAAAGAGAGACGCAGGATAGAATAGAATGTGTCTCATAGGACAACCATGCAAGAGTACCAGCATGAGATCTACAGTAGGTCAATAATAAGTAAGGCATATTAATTCTTCTGCCAGGACATGCACAACACTGACTATATTGTTCAGGAACACTTCAGCAAGCAGGATGATTACCAACATAGCTTCGTTTGGGTTTCTGTTATGCTCATATTCCTTTAGCCCAGTTATCCACTGGGGGGAGCTGTTTCTCCACAAATAAACCGCTCCTCTCCCCATTCTCAAATGGTCCTTCGTTTCTGTCTGTAATTGAATTCCTTGTGCCGTGTACAGTGATTGATGGTAGTAATGAATTCACACATGCATACACACACACTTTGGATGAATTTTAAATGTACCTCCTGCATGGCACAGCCCAAGTTCTGCCTTAATCCAGCCTTCACTTGACAAACTAAACACTGTCACTTTAAAGTGTGTGCACGCACATTCACACACTTGATCCTGTATTAATTTGCACTGTAGACCACCTTTATTAATTACTTAATTTCAGTGCCCCCCCCCTGTAGCTGATTGCACGTGTGTTGACGTGGCCGTCACTGAGAAGTTTGTGATCCGTATTTTTTCCTCTTCCTCTCGGTGTTTTCAGAGTTCATGATTGACAGGCGAGAGCCAGAGTTCCAGGAGCTGAACGAGAGGGCCCGAGCTCTGAAACACATCCTCAGCACCATACCAGATGAGATCAATGACCGAGTAGGCTTCCTACAGAGCATCAAGTAAGACAGCTCACTGTGTGAATGTGAGTGAGTGTGTGTGTGTGTGTGTGTGTGTGTGTGTGTGTGTGTGTGCAATATACACCAGGTTTAATTCTATATAAAAGTTTCACTCCAACTTCTTGTATTAATTATATACATTGCCAAATCACTTTTTCTTTCATAGTTAATTATTTGGTGCACAGACCAATGATTTAATACAGTGTGTGTCTTTGTGATGACATCACTGTATAAGACAAAAAACGAACTTTTTTGTGAAGTTTATTTTGGACGAGACACAATTGAATACAAAGTCAAAGCGTTCTACGCAGCGTAATGGGACAAAGGTGAGTTTTGAGGTCCAAACAAACACATGCGCACTCCACACACTTAGGGTCAGTGCATATATTGCTAGAGCCAATGGACATTGCTAGACCAAAACGTCTGTACGTTTTACATTATTGTTCTGTAAATTCAATTAAGAAATGGTTTCAAATAAAGGTTCCTGAAATCAATAATTTCAGTTTTACAGATTTTAAGGTTAACAGGTACAAATAAACACCAGCCTGACTTGTGTCAGTGCAATATAACAAATACACTCATTTTTATTTAAGGGTATACCAAAAGCAAAAATGACCTTTCCGGCAGGATTTGCTCATCTTTCATTTCAAAAAGCTGTATACTGTCATATCGCCCAACCATATGACCACAATAATGTCAACTCAAAGGTCGACTCACAAGCTTTCAACCCCATCTTACGGTCTTCATCAGCTAGTGGAAGTGGCTAGAGGGTCATCACATGACCCAGATTTACAAATCGAATCATTGATCTTAGTATTAGACTTTGTATTTTATGGAATAGTGATGACAAAACTGTAAGTTCCCTGCCATAGAAATTGAATAGGAGTAGACTCACTCGCGGACAGCGTGACGTTTGAAACAACAGCGTTGCGTCGGCATCTAGCTTAATGTGTGTGTGTGTGCATGTAGTCCCGCCATGCTGGCTGTCCCTTCTACAAGTAAGTACTGTAAGAAAGAAAGTATAAATTGGGCTCAACAGACGTTGATTTGGCTCTGTGACTACCGCTGCGAAGCAACACACTTTACAGCCACGCTGACGTGTGTTGTCACCATAACAACTAACAACAACCGCCACTTTCTTTTGTACGAATCAAAACAGTTCAAGTTCTACTCCTATTCTATTTCTGTGGTCCCTGCATTGCATTTTATATCCCCGTCCTCTGCACTATACACACACACACACACACACACAGTCTAAAGAGAGAAAGTGAAAGACGTTTCATTTTCTTGGCCCACTTTGCCATTATTTTTGATCGAATTCAATACTCTTAGTGAGTCACTGCTGCTTAAGTTACTTACCCAGCGGAGGGCTTAGAAATGAAGTCAATTCAAAAGGAATGCTGAAAAATTAAAGTTATGAAACGGCAGATTTCAAGTGCATACGAGGGGAGCAAAAGTTGAAGGTGAAAGTGAAGCATGCTCGTGAGAGAAAGGGGAAGAAAGGGAGACGACGAGCAGGATCAAGGAAATGTTATCACGGTATCACTGCCTGACAAAAAAAGACAGTTTTTGAGATATTGTTTTTATAACTTATTTGCGTGTGTCATCCACAGAGACATAGCCAGTGCCATCAAGGAGCTGCTAGACACAGTTAATACCGTCTTCAGGAAATACCAGTATCAGAATAGACGGGTAAGTAGATACATGAAGAAGAATAAATGCATTCACACAAACGTAGTTTCTGTGAATTAAGTGGAGCTGAAAGGCTGTCTGTATTTATTGGTTAGGCACTGGAGCAGCAGAAGAAAGAGTTTGTGAAATACTCCAAGAGCTTCAGTGTCACTCTCAAAACCTACTTCAGAGATGGAAAGTATGACACCGTTTCTAGTTTATTCTCTGTTTTTCTTCCTTTTCCGTCTTCTCACTCACTCGTTCAGCCTTTTCTGTTTCACATGCAACCAACCAACACATTTAATAGCTGTAAACGCACATGCAAGCCCGCATAAACACTCATACACACACACACACACACACACTGTCACCACCATGTAAATGGTTGTCGTTTGATCACAGGCCCGTTTCTATCAAATCCACCATTGCTGAATAATTCCCTTGACCCATTTCCTGTGGATTCATGCTGGCTTGTATTCTCTGAAGCCTGACATTCTCCATTCCAGTCAGATCAAAGTGTTTCCTGGATCAATCCTAATATTGTTGCCATGGTTTCTTTGCTGTGTGATTGACACGTGTGTCCTTGTGTCTCTGTCACGGTTGTTTCCAGAGTGATAAACGTGTTTGTCAGCGCCAACCGGCTCACCCACCAAACCAACATGATACTGCAGGCCTTCAAGACCGTGGTGTAGCATCACACACACACACACACACACAGGTTTTTATTAGAGAATAGGTGATACGAAGCTTTCTAATTTGTAAAGACATTTTATTATTTATAATTCTGTGGCTTTGAGGGGAGATCAGGTAGTTTGAGGTTCAAAGCAAATCAGGTTGACAGTAATTGCCAGGGATTTTTAACTCTCTTTTATGTTGTTCTTTTATCAGATTCTCAAGTCGATATTTCGCCGTTCCTTTATATATTTCGTTCTCTGTTCAGTGCTGTGTAGTTCTGACGAAGTTTAGGAAAATGCGATTATTTCCCATGTCTTTAAAAGTTTGGTGATTGCACATGTGCAATGAAAAAAAGGGGGCATTCAGTTTCCAAACACATTCCACAATTTTTTTTGCTCTTTTGCTCTCATTTTATTGTCATTTTTTGTAGTGTATAAAGTTTATTGTAGGACTGTCAATGGATTCAAATATTTAATCGCACGACTGTCCATAGTTAATCAAGATTGATCGCAAATTAATTGCACATTTATTTTGTATCTGTTCAAAATGTAACTTAAAGGGAAATTTGTCAAGTATTTAATACACTTATCAACATGGGAGTGGGCAAATATGCTTGCTTTATGCAAATGTATGTATATATTTATTATTGGAAATCAATTAACAACACAAAACAATGACAATGACAATGTTCACCGTCTGCTTTCTTAGTCTCGTACTGTTCTAGTGTGCACTGCTTCACACAGTGCATCATAAACACAACCTATCCAGATGAGCAGCTGTGATGTTTTTCTTCTTGCTTTAGTTACAGAAATAGATGAAGTCTTTACAGTCTACTAACAATTGATAGCCCACTATATAAAAGAACACATGGCTTTTTTGGTGATGGGTAATCAGAGATGCAAAATGTTAAGATAATGACCCAATACAAAGCTTATTTTGGAGGATTATACGGTATGTGTATGTACCCTGGCAGTTTTTGGCTGCATGTCAGTGGTTTCTAACCTTTTTAAAATAATATATTGTGACATGAGTTATGAGCAGATCACAGTGATTTTTCCTTCTCTGATCGTTTGATTTAAAAGCTTTTTACAGAACTGAAGACGTAAAAGTTATTCATTTTTTTCACAAGGAAAAAGCAAAAGCAATTTTGTCTGAATTTATTTTTATCCTGTATTCATATAAAATGAAAATCCACCATGAAACTCTTTGGATCTTACTTTTCATTTTATTGTTTGCTGGTGAAATGTTCTTATTTTTTCCCCCTTGTAAATGCAGACAAACAGCAAAGCTATCACGGTGTCTGAGCAGAGATTTTTTTTCAGAAATCCACCAAAATCTGTTTCAATGTCAGATACTTAACATTAATGAACAAATCATTTGATGTGTTTTGTACCACAATCTCACAAAGAGAAGTGCAAGGACACAGCTGCAATCGTGGGCACAAACAAGCTCAAAAACTTGGAGAGTCAAAAAGTATATTATAAAAGGAAATTCAAAAGTAGTTGAAGGTCATTAGAACAAACCGCAGAAGTAGACTTGGTTCGGGAAAAGAAGTTACAGAACTTCAATAATAACTCTCAGATTGATAGAGTATGACACACTGGGTAGTTCTTGCAACTTCTAAGACATGGATGTATAAAACAACACAATCCTAAATTGATAGTTAGTGACTTATTTGGGTTTTCATCCAGAATTCAAAGAATTTGAAGATCTTGAATAAGCCTTGATTTAATCTTTTATTATGTATCATTTCTCTTTCTATCTCTCTATCTCTCTGATACTTTAATTGTCACAGCCATGGCAACATTCCTTGAACCAAATGTAAATAAAATTCCTCAAGAACTCTTAAACAAGAGTCACAAAGAGTGTGTTGAAAAAGCATTTTTCTTTTTATTGGAACATTAAAAAGAAAGATTTTCAGAAGTGGGTCTCTCTTCAGATTTGCATTGTTGCATCAAAGTGCTCCATTTCCGCTCACTTGCCCTTGCATTCTCTGTCTTCACAGGCACCTCTTTCCTCCCAGTACTAAGATCCGTACCAATTTTTTTTTCCCCCATTCCAGCAACTTCATTCTTCTCCCTGTATAATAGTGGATTTTCCATGGTGGATTTGTGGTGGGCTATTTTTGGGCTCTGTACTGGCTCCTACATGCACCACTGTAATCCAATTGTGATAGTGTTAATTTTTTAAAGCTTTATTATTGAAATTGCTGAGACCTAATTTTCTCATCCTGTCACCGTTGACGACCGCTGTAATCAGCCAATTCAAGTTATTCCAGGCCATTAAGTCATTCGCTGGGATTGGTTGTGGTCACTGAAGCAGCGGGGAGTGAGGGAAACGATAATATCTGCGTTGGACGTATAGCTTTAGTCTGCATTCATGCTTGCGTCGATCTATTTGTCTTTTGTTGTGTGTGTTTACAGCTCCGAGTGACCCGCAGGAAGTCCTCTCAAAGGCATGCGAACAGCTCCATAAAACTCTGGTTTGTTTTTGTTCAGGTCCAGGTTCACATCAGTACTTTCTTTACTTGTTTCAATGCATGAACACTTTTATGATTGGCAGTAGAATACTAATGTTGTTGTGAATTGTGTTGCTGTAACTATGGTGTTAGTGTGTGTGTATCTGGGTTGGGGGGTAATTGTACCTCACACAGATTATCTCCTCTCCAGTGCCTAATCTGTGAATAGAAGTACACACACACACTCACATTGTGTTACATACAGACGATGGGGCCTGGACTCACAAACACAGCTCTTTTTGACTACTTGGTTGCCAGGAAACTTAGCCCAAGTCTTTGAGAGTGAGGGATAATAAAAGAAAAGAGTGTGTGTGTGTGTGGCCTCTGCAACTGTCTGGGCTACTGGGGGCAGTTAGTTAACTCTCTCTGGGTGTGTGTGCTGCAGCCGGGGCTGTTAGCGTTGATTGCTTCTCAGACATCGCTGGCTTAGACAAACCTCTGGACACAAAGAGTCTCCGACAGACAGCCGAGGCCGAGACGGACCAACCAGAGGATTTATTTGAAATGTCATACATTTAAGAATGATGTTTCAGCACTTCAGGAGCATGGGGACCGTTTTCTGTGGACCCCCAATGTGGACTGAGGGGATGAAATTGGTCATCTTGGTAAGTTTGAACTTGTTATTAGCTGACGAAATGTGTGTTCAGCTACTACTATATGGACTTCATGATTAAAAACCTGTTTGACTGAAGTGTACACACCGGCAGTCCTGGAAAGGTGCAGCTAACCTGACAGTGATGTTGCCAGGGCCAAGAGCCTGTCATTATGTAGTTACAGCTTGGTGCTGAGATGGCTTTTTGGACAGTTTGACTGCTGTGGATGGTACTCTGTGCAACTTTAATAAACCCCAGATAGAAATCCAGCAGTGACGGACAGTTTGGAGAGAGTTGACTGGAGCTGAAGGGGCCATCCAGGAAGAAGAGAGGCAACCCTGGTAAGTGGGTTTTGTTTGCCAACAGATATGACAGCGCTATATTTTTTTATTTTTCCGTTGAGATACCTTGTAAAATTTACACGATTTAAAACAGTTCCATAAATGACATATGTTTTATCTGTGCATCCGCTCAAAATATGGGCTTCTTTTTGTGTTCATTTTATAGATCTGTGTAGTCTCTTAAAGACGGATGCCAGCTGTTTGCCACAGAACAAGTCAGGATGTCTTTTATTATATCTGCTGCAGTCTAATACTTGTAAATAAAGAGGTGGATAAACTATCATATCGAGATCGCGCTGCAGTTAATCAGCATTATAAAAAAAGATAATAGCTGCAGCAAAGAATTGATTTTTGCTTTCATTACACACCATGTCATCTAAATCTGAGCTCAGCCACATTTTGATGCCACTTCCAATGAATTTGTCTCATAAACTTTAATGTCGGGCTGGAAATGAAACAGAGGGTGATTGCTGTCTTCTCGTCCCCTTTGTAGTGTTTCCTAGAATATTAAAAACAAACTTTGTCATCATCTCACATTACTCTCTTAGATCTCAAACATGCTTTTAATCACCACACAGGCTGATTGAACAAATCCTATTCATGCTATTATTCAAGCTGCTCACCTACCTGACTCCAGTATTTTATTGCACATTACCTGACATAACAGATGTGCTTCGACAACCTGCTGCCTCCTCGAACCATTCCCAATACGGGGACCTATTCACCCACCTTTGAAAGCCACGGAGCTGGGGGAAATTTCTGTTGAAAATGAAAGACCTTTGCACGCCATTCAACACCGACATGTTTGGATGGAGTGAAAAGAGCCAACAAAAGAAGTCCGCTGCCGCTGTGACTCTGCCGTATGATTATGGTGACATGACAACCCGCTGTGAAACAGATATAGAAGGTTACTAAGGGATTACCGTAGCCGGGAACATCTTGTTCCGTTCGTGTAACAACTAGAAATGAGGGGAATCTGTTATTTGACTTATGAGTCGTCAGTACACACTCACACACACACACACACACACACACATGCTTTACCTTCCTGACCTTGTCTGGCATGCTGATTGATTGACAGGTCTGAGCTGTAACCATGGGAACGAGGATGGAGGTGGCACAGCTTGAGAGCAGGATGGACACTGAGGACTATAGAAAGCTACAGGACCTGTTCCTGGTGGGTGTTTTTTGTCTGACTGTATGTTTTTACACATATAAACTTTTTGTAATAGTTTTTTATTGCCAATGTGTGAACAGGTTGTAACCTAACCTAAAAAGATGAGACCTTCCGCGAATTTCTGGGTTTCCTCTATCAGTCTGTAGACTGCTTTTAATGTGAAGAATGCGGGTCGTTATTTTTCGGGAAAATGCAACGGATGTGACCTTTACTCTCTTCAGCTCTGCTGCAGGGCTAACAGTGTGCAACTAACCACAACGCCAACGAACAACAAGACCCTACCATAACTTTGACTCCAACACAAACTCCACTATACTATATCTCTGTTTACCAGTAGTATCCCATAGTACAACACCCTCCAGGTCTCATAACAAATGCTTTAGAAACCAGAGAACTGCAGCACATTGTGTTTGAATGCTGAAGAGACTTTTTGTCAATATCTCCTGTCTCCTACAGGACCCCTCGGGTGCACCTCGCTCCTTGTCCAGAACTGAATTCATCAATCTGGCACGGTCATCAGTTGGTCGTGGCTCCGAGGAGGAATATGGCCTCCTGTTTGACAGCGTGGTCGTCACTCAGGAGCACCGCGGCCTCATTCTGGATGTCGATGACGTGAAGGAAGAGG
>CAKALG010000368.1:0-14243 GCA_916700815.1 Helicolenus hilgendorfi | reverse complement strand
GTAAAAGGCGCCAGAGGTCTGTGGCGATGTCGGCAACCCACCTGACCCATGCCCTTGTACAACTGTGCCAAGCCCAGATGTTGCCCCACGTCTCCAATCAGACACTGATGATGAGATTACAGAGCCCAAACTCCGCAGACACACAGTGATTGTAGTGCTGCACCGGTGCTCCTAAATACAGAGAACTGTACCCTTTAGAACAAATTGCTGATTATCGAATAACATTTAAGGAATTCAGCATTTTCAGCTCGTGCCCTGCATTGCTGATGTCTGGACAGCTTGTTTTTCAGCTGATGACATTCAGAGCAATTTGCTGGATACTTCTGATAAATAAAGTGCTGCTAACTGTCTGTCTCAGCAGCTTGTTTTTCATCTCACTCGGGGACAACTTGGCTATTCGCCCCTCTGGGCAGCCAACAGATGTCTCTCAGTTGCTGTTGTGCTCATAAAGTTCAACAGTTTACGTACGACTAGATCTCAACTGAAAGAGAGAGTCCATGTTTAAATACTGTATAGATATTTACCGTATACTGTAAATGCTGTATTCAATTTTTAAAAGCTATTATCAATGGTATGTATTCAATTTTGCTCCCTTTTTCATTATCAAAATTGACTTTTAGCCAAATCAATTAAAGCCCTACTGCCACCAATCACTTAATCAATTAATCAAACTAATGACTTCATGAAGTTGTCTCATTGATGTGGATGAATTATGTACTGATGAATGATTAAAACAGTGGCATGTAGAGCACACCACTACTATGCAGTATTTTCAACATATTCTTACTGACTTTGTTATGTCCTGAAGGTTTGAAGTTCACGCCATCATTGTGTTTGTTTTGACCAAAGAGAAGGAGAACTCCAGTCAGAGGATGTTCTCCCACAGCCTGTTTTTGACCTTTGTGTGCACTGTGTATATGTATGTAGGTCAGAGAGAGCTCTTCGCTGTGCAGCAGACTGATCACACACTGGAGGCAGCAGAGACGGGAGGAAAGACGGCAGAGGTGCGGGAGATTATCCACAGAAAGAGGTACTACTAAATGCTCAGGATAAACAGTAACAGGGCTGTACGTAACCTTTTTTTGCACACAGCACTGCTGCTACAGAGGTTGAAAGTTTTGTTGCACAGGCCACAAAATTGAAGCACGAGTTCACCGATTGTACCGATTCCGATTATCTGTCTCCCACAATTTAAGTTGCACACACCGCCGCCGGCATGTTTTGTTTTGTTTTTAGTAGCATGTCGCACATCTGAGCAACCACATGTGCAGCTCCTGGCCAGTGATCGAGATGAGAAGCAGGACTACACTACACTACACGCACGCACGTACACAGTTGTTGCTCTCAGCTGCATGCACAAGAGTGTTGAACCCATTGACTGTATATGTTTTAACCACAAGTGTGTAGTAGTTTCTTTTATTTTTGCTGCGGCGGCACAGATGTATGGACTCTGTGCAGCCGGGAACATGCATTTTAATCGCTCAATAGACTACAACCACCCAGTAGAATAGCGATGCGCTTCACACACAAACAAGCACAAACACCCTCACATCAAACAAACAAGCGTCTCTGCCTCACACACACACATCGCACGGGTGCCACTGCGATCATTTCATTCATCGCACAGGCTGATTATTTTGTAGCACGAGCAACATATATGTTGCACTGTACAGCCCTGAGAAAGCATCATCATTACTATGATTCTGGATGGCATCTGCAACCACTGGAAATCAGTATATGGTATGGCCTGTTAGTAGCTGGTATAGCTGCGAGGCTTAGTGTTAATTAATTCCCCCTAAACATAACAACGAGTCATTTCTCCAGTACTATCTGACACTCATTTTCCATAATTATTCACATACTGTTTATTAAATACAACTTCAAGGGGTGGGAATCTTCGGGAATCCCACGATTGGATTTCTGATTCTTGGTGTTATGATACGATTCAGAATCAATTATGATTCAATTCTCGGTTGAATATGTGTGCATTCGCAGCCTTTTGATTTTAAAAAGTTAACTGCATTCATTTGGAAGCATGCAGAGGCGGCTTGTTTGCTAGTGCTCAAGTTCAGTTCTCTGCTCCGGTAACATTAGTCTCTGGGTGAAAGTATTCACAAAATACTTCACCTTAGTCTTGAAAAGCTAATTATTAAGTTATAAAATCAAACGCTTGTTTTCTTTGAAGATGGACTACAAGTCAATATAACTGCAGAGTGTGTGCACTGTCGGGGTTCTGCACTGCACCCTCTTGGTTGGGTTTTATAACAAAAATAGATTTTTGGCATTTGTGAATCGATTCAGTAGAGGAGAAGATAAGAAGAGTAGTAGTAGAGTAGACATAGGCAATTCCTATGTGAATCTTTTTTTTTCACACTTCACATTCTTTGGCGAGAAGTTAGAAAATATGTCCCTGAACTGCCTCTTTGTCCGTCTACCAGTTCAGAAACCTGAAGCTACTCAATTCACATTAACATAAAATGCAGAAAATCAGTAAAGCAACGCATTTAAAAAGCTGAAACCAGAAAATGTGTGGCATCTTCACAGTAAAAACATCCAAGTGATTAATCCATTATTCAATATGTCCTCAATCAATTCTCCACTGGTTGACCATTCAATGAATTGTCCCTATCATCCCAACTCCAAAGGAAAGTCTATTTATTATATGCCAATGCTCATCATGGTTCCTGTGAATATATTTTAGGAAGTAAGCAGCCCACTCAATGTTCAGCTCCGACTGGCTGAATTACGCTCTTTCCAGTTCAGAGGAATGAGTCTTTTAATTTATAAGCAGCTAACTGATAGATTCCAGGCCTTGTGAAGAAATATGAAACCTCTGTGACATAAGAGATGTGTATTGCCTCTGATCAAAAAAGTTTAACAGCAAAGGAACTTACTATATGTGATCATTTAGTTAATTAAGGGCTGAGTTTTTATGTTAACACAATGCCTCATGTTTACTGGACAGAGTGGTACAACATCATCTTCCTACTCCTCCATCGTCTTCCATACTGGCTCAGATGTAGCAGCATACATTACGTGATTGCCCACTTGTAGAGCGAGGGGGTAAATGACCAAGAGGAACACACTTGACCTTTAAGCAGACCTGTAATTGACAATAATGAATGATGATGATTAGAATTACTCAGAAACTGTGACGTAAAGGTGCATGCAGGTGGGTTGCTTTCATGAATACGTCTAAAACATTTAAACATGCGTAAACAACCATTGAAAAGCACCAGCACAGGCAACAGGAATACTGAGACCTACCAATACCAAATGGAAAGTGATGTAAGGAATTGCTGATGCATTCTTCTATCTTTAGATGCACTTCACTTCTCTCTTATCATCTCCCACATCCTCTGTCTTGGCGTGGGCGTAAGTACGTCTGAGTTCTCTTAACACTGCACAGAAGAGACGGAAGAAAGGAAGCTTCCCAAATAAGGCTTCAGCAAGGATACACCAGATGCACGCCATGCATGTGGAAGTCTATTATCAGACAAATATAACTCATATATGTATCACCACTTAAGGCCCAGATACACCAACCCAACATCAAAGAACTAGCAACGATGAAGGCCGTCCATTGAGTCGCCTTATGTCACCTGTGTCTTGGCCAAAAATTAGCACTCAAACATACTGCAAAGACTACAGCCAGTAGCCGACTACCACGTACGCTCTGCACCGGTGTTAGATGAAATAACTCTTACAGCAGATCGCAGTAGTCTGTATTTGTCATTCAAAAAGGGAAGCCGAAAGACCGAGGACGGCGGATATACAAGCCGTTGTTATGACACGTACATGAAACAAAGCGGCGTTTGCCGACCATTTTCTCACCACTCTCACTCACCACTTAGCTTCATTCCAGATGGCCATGTCGCTGTGAAAACATCCGTGTATTGGAATGATCAGATGAGATGAAGATGAAAAAAGAGCCTTCTGTGTTTTTCCTCTTGACTTCACTCATTGGCTCGCTTTCCTCACTTTCGTTTCTCTACTTGTGCACTTGATTCGTTCAAGCTGAACAGCCAATCAGAGTGATATCTGTCACTAACTGGCCAAAGGAAAAAACATCTCCTACCACTTAAGCTAAAGCTCACCAATTTACACATTATATCTTGCTTGTTTAATCCATACAAAATAAATAGTCTGGGGTGTAAACCTCTGTAAAACCATAACTTGTAGGGATTAACCAAACTGGGTATAACATGAGCTTTAGAGGTGCTGGTAGGTGTATTTTGAGCCATGTTTTCCCAGTTTCCAGTCTTTGCTTTTAGCTAAATGCTGATGCTAAGCAGGTGTAATGTTTGTCATGTTCAGCTTCTGAGTTTAGCATCTTAGCATGCTTACATTTGACAATAAGCAATAAATAGAACACACTAAGCTGAGGCTGGTGGCAGTCATAAAGGACGAATTAGCATGTTTACCTACTGGTGGTGCTAATAAAAAGTCAGTACCACCAAAGTCTGTAGGATACATCCTCTGGGAACCATTAAAGTCTTTACCAAATTTCATGTCAATCCATTCAATAGTTAATGTGATGTTTCAGTCTGGACTGACCAACAGACCGACATTGCCGTCCCTCAAGCCAAACCACTCATGTGGCCAAAAAATATTATCCGTTACCTTCTATTAACTCTGTCAAAGTGATTCTAAAATAAGTGAGAGAAAGACAATGGCTTTCACCTCAATCCACCCAATATGATGACCAGCTTCTTGCCCCACTATCTACATGAGGGAAGCAAGGTGACAAAGAGAGTAATGAGATGGGCCTCTTGTTTGTGAAACCACGGGTCGCATAATGTGAGCGGTGCTGCATGTCTGGCGGTGAGTGTCAAGGGCAGGGATAGAGAGTAAAGACCGTTATCTGATAAGATGCATCATTTTCAACATGTGGAATAGTATATACGCGTGTCCTCTTGTTACCTCTAACAGCCAATGCTTGCAACCCTGCCTACACTATTTCCCTGTTTCTTCACCCGCTTCGAATGTTATCAGCCAATTGAATGGGCGTTATCAGTGGTTATCAGCCTCATAGATATGGGTTAGAAGGGGTCTGCTACACCTGCTAGTAGATTAAGAAGACTGTTATCATTTATTCACATGGTTGATCACCGATACGAGTACAAGACGTTGACCTTTAGCGGCCGTAGTAATGATGACGTCAGGTGACGAAGTATAAAGAGCGACCAAAAGTCAATGTTGACTTATTTTACTGTACTTCTGTTTTACGTAATTTACGCCTAGTTACGTAAACTAAACCAAGTAGTTTTGTTGCCTAAACCTAAGGTTGTTTTGTTTGAATACACAACGTTGAGTCTCACTTTAACGTTATGGTAGCTGAAGTTGGGCCTGTCTGAAACATTAGAATTGTAGTGAGGGATAACCACTAATAACGCCCTTTCAATTGGCTGATAACATACAAAATGGGTGGTTTCTTGCAGGGTAAATAATCACTAACTCTGGTATGATTGTACCTTTTTAAGAGATGTGTTTTCTTTCCATAGGTAGACTTCCCCCCCATCATCCCCCACTTTCTCAACCATGCCACCAATATAAGGTATGTGGGCGTTGGAGACTGCCTTTAGGCTAAATGTGGCAAGCAGCGTTGAGCTGCATGACTGTGACATACAGCCATTCTGACAAGCAAGGTTGATTGATAACCCTGTGAAGTATTCATGAAACCTCTGCTTCTTTATTCAAGGACGGTGCGGTCTGCTTGTTAACCATGGATGTCCAGACAAAGCTCTGATTTATGGCAATGCTTTATTTGACAGCCACCTTTCCTTGGCAAAGTTTGGATATTTGTTGTTTTGCATACTAGGAACATCCTAAACGCTGTTAATGTTCAGCTTTGCAGACAGACGCTTTTTTTTAAAGTTTTTTTTTAGTGAGTTTATATTACAACCAAACCGTGGGCCAACCTACATCTTCCATTCTGCTTAATTGCAGGGCAACAACTATCATGTGTTTTGTGGTTGATATCAGGCACATTTTATATAAAATAGTGGACGCAAGTGAGGGAAACATGGATGTGTGTGGGATCTAAATTTCGTTCCGGTCATGTTGTGTTTTAATTTTGCGAATATCAAGCTGGCGTTTGTACTTTTATCAGCAAGTTGAATGAATTTTGCCATTTTGGTTCAGTAAATAGACTTGAAAGTGTCTGTTTTTAATTTAACCTAAAAACACTATATATTTCTAGTGTGATTTAAAGCAATCCATACCATTTAGGAAAAAAAATATTCTTGTATTTTTGCTGCTTTTACTGCTTATTTTAGATAGAAAGCACCTGGTGAAAGTGGATTGTGGCTCACTTAAAATCTTTCATTTACACACATGCACTTCATGAGAGTACTGCCGTTGATATCTCTTTCCTCTCCTAAAGGTGTTGCAGGTTGGACTGGACCTGCAGATGTGAAACTGGAACTCTGGAGTTGGATGGTATTCAGGGAGCTTTGCTTTCAGGTACTTTGCATTAAGGACACTCAGATACATAAAGATGTATAATATTTTAAAACCCTAGGAGCTTACTGCTGGCTTTTTCTGATATGTTGTGTCTCAAATAATCATCGCCTTCTAGCATTTTGACCAAACCCTTATTTATTGGTTATTTATATGGATATTTGCATCTTCACTTTGAACTGGTAAGATTTTAGCTTTTCCCATTTGATGTCTGTTGTCATAATCATATTATCCGTGCTGAAAAATGCAATTATGTGGTACAATCATAACAGAGCAGCAAGGATAGCAGCTCTCCGTCTGAACACACATGCTTTTATTGATGATTTTATAATTGAATGTGTTGCGAGATGCTGCGCACTAGTGATTCTGTGTTCTGACTTTATGCCTAAGATCAGTTGATGAGCCGTAAAAGGGCTATGGCCATAAGAGTTTTACATGCGAGGAGAAGGAGGAGCGGAGTAGAAAGCAAATTGTTGCATTACATGTCTCATTTATTTCACACTTCGGAAACCGAGACAAAGACAATGTCATCACAGGCATACAGTGCACGAGAATGTAATGCATTTGTAGATTATTTGCATAGTCTGCAAATAGGATATGTTTTATGTTTGTGCTTGATTTGACCGTCATACATGTCTTTATTCAGACTTCAGGTTTACACACTCACAGATATCCAGTAAGTAATATCAGCTATGATGAAACTACTGCGGAACAATAACATTGAAGTTTTTGCAGATGGAACACCATTGGCATTTATGAAACGCAATGAATAGTTGCATTTCACTCTCACTTTTGTCATGCACAAATATCACTGAACACAATGAGCGTATAGAACCGCCAGTGGTGCCATCGTGTGTTTTCGTGGGCGTGCTATTTGAGAATCTGCCTGCGTGCAACGTAGCAGTGAAAACATGGTGTGGAACTTCACTGATTTGGGCTTTTCTCAATAAAAGTGAGTGAATAGACGATGCACTGATTTTCAACATTGTAAAAACCTGGTAAAAGTGTGGGGGGGTCTAAAATAGCTGCCCTTGATTGACAGGGCTGTTATTCCTTGTTAAAGTTAAAGGACTGGTGAGTTGCCACCTGGAACACAACTGACTCTTTGACTTTCTCTGTTTGGCTGCAGATCTGAGATATTTCAGAGGGAAGAGGGAGAAAAGATCAGATTCTAAGAGCAAGAGTAGAAAAATGCAGATGCTTACTGCGGCTTACATTCTCTCAACTTTCCGCCCTTCTCTCCTTCCGTGTATCTTTCAACACCTTTTCCTTGTCTCGTATGGCACCTTTCATTGCTTCACTGTTCTCTTTTATCACCTTTGCCCTCATTATTTTTTAGCTATCTTCCCGTTTCCTCTTCTTCAGCGCTGTCCTTAACAACAATATGGTGTTGAGCGGGGTCTGGTATTTCCACACTACTCTGTAACAAAAAATGAATCCATTTTGCATCTAATTTACATTCCCCATAACAACCTATCACACTCACTTCTCTGTGAAGGCTCTGCTGTGCTGCAGGTGTTGGTGCAGTGCTGGGTTTGCAGGTGCGGGGATGCTTCAAGGACCCATTCACCTCTGAGATTATAAAGTTATGCTGTACAATGTTTCATTATTGGAGCATGACTGTTGGGCTTCTAGTTTCACGGCGGTAAACTGGCACAATCAGTGAACAACATCCCGGCAGCAAGTTTTCACTCTGATGTTAAGGGAATCGCCCTTTTGCACTCGGTACCTCAGGACATAGGCGGCGCCAGGGAGGGGCTTGGGGTCGGTGTAGCTACCCCGAGAATAGCCATAGCACCGCCAAGAAATTTCTGTGGTGTATTTATAGTTTTTAATGGCATAGGATGGATTTTATTGAGTGTGTTTGTGAGTCAAAGTGTGCATGCAAATGAGTGTCTGACAGGCAAACCTGGCAGGTTATGCAGATAGAAAAAGTCAAGGAACGCATCGAAAATCCACAGTGTCTGGAGCACAAAGGACAACGCTTAGGTGCTAGAAAAACTGAACAAAAGTGTCATCACAATTAAATTGTATTATTGGTTTAGGCTACATTTATTAATACAAAAGCATTCAGTAATCACTCAAAATCAGCTGGGGGAGGCGCGTGGAAACAGCTGTTTACGCTGTCTCTCTCTCTTTCTGTCTCTTGTTGAACACCACGGTCGGTCGCAGTCTGCATTAAACACAAAGCACAGCTGAGGCTGAAGGGAATGTCGTTAGATTTGAATGTATTTGGTCAAACAGCAAAGTATTGGACACATTTGAATTTTGACCTGATGATGGCGCTAGATGAAATTTCAGGGAATCACCAAAGACTTTAGATTACATCGTCTGGGAACAAAATTGTGTGCAAGGCAAGCTATTTCACTGAATAACTGAAAACTCATCATTAGAATTTATCCTCTTGGGGCCTTAAATCTGAATAAAATTTCACTGCACTATCGCAGCCACGTCGATGGCGTAGCTAAGAATATTATATTCACTTAAAAAAATGAGACACATAAATGTAAAGAACAATAATGATGTTGTTTGATGACGTTTGATTCCACTGAGCAAGTCAATCCCTGTTATCCTCCTATAGAAAGTCATAATTTCCATAAAGACTGAGGCTAGTGTACAACACCATGTCTGAATGAATGTACAACACACTGCCTCCATCAATTGACTATTTTAAAGACCAGCTCTTCCTGTTTCTTTTCAATAAGCTGCTGTTAGAGCCCACTTTGTCCTCAATGTCACATAAGCACATACTGTATGCCTCAGCAATGCCATGTTGTCCAAACGTGTTCAAAAAGGTGCAAAGGTACTCATTCAGCATCTAACAACAAGTCACTCTGAAGTTTTTGCTCTTTTGTATCGTGACACGCTGGGAAATCTGTATTCCTACCACAATCCTCCCTTTAAGCCTATACGGGCAGGAAGTCAGATGGGGAAGCTCATTCTGGAGCTGGGAAACAGAGGGAACTGTAACTGAGTGAAACAATTACAGGGCTTTTGCTGCATGGGTGCTATTTGGCTTCTCAATGGCCATGCTTGCCTTGAAAGTTCAGCTGTGAAAGTGTATATTTTCAGACAGAGCAGCGAAATAATGTACCCAGAAATAAAACAGTAGTTGCTTCACTGCACACATTGCCTCTATGCTACTAGAAGTAGTAGAATAAAAGTAGTTAACTCTCTTTGTTTGAGATTATTATATCATGCTTCTGCATTATTACACTGTGTAGGAACAGTATTATATTAAATGCGTCATTGGCCACTTGTTCAAACTCTTTAGAAAAACTGACAGACAGCTAAGAAATTGAAGGAAAAACCTGAATAAATGAGTGGTGAAACATAACAAATGCAGATGTTTCCATACAGGACATGAGGGGTCACTGAACAGTCTGATGAGTATAAAAATGATATAAATTATACAATGTGGCCTCCACAGCTAGAAGACCCTCTCCACCACCGGCATAAAAAACACAAAGTGAGGAAATACAATTTTTTTTATAATACGTGCCAACAAGAAAGTAGCAGGACTTTTATTTTGAAGAACTGCTAGAATGTGACTCGACTCAAAGACGCAGCAATGCCTTCCGGTAAAGTAGGAGCCAGTGTGCCACCACAAAAACAATGGTTGCAATCTGTCATAAAACGGAAAGAAGAAGAAGAAGCTGTGATGTTGAAGCTCCGCTTGCTGGCTGCTGCAGTGTAAACTCCAATATAAACCCACCTGCGGTGTTTTTTCGGCGGTCGAAAGGCAGGAAGTAGGGGTGGCGGATGGGTCAAACAAACACAGGACTTTCAAGACCGCTGTTCATGTCCAGTGTCAAACTAAAAGTAACGTAAGACTTATTTTGTCATGTCAGTCGTTAGTCACGTGACTCGTTAGTATCGTCAGCACCGTGACTCACATGAGGCACGTAGGTCGTTAGTCAGTGAAGTTAACGTCAACCACAACTGTTTCCCAAACTATAACTAAGTGGTTGTGTTGACTAAACCTAACTTCCTGTGAAACAGAAGTTTATTTTGAAAGGACACTATGCCTTTAACAAGTGTATATTGACACGCCGTCCGTGGTCCGTAAAAAAGTAACGTGTGCGCCGGTCTCAGATGCCGAAGGACCAAGCGGCGGTACTTGACGAGTTGGGAGTGAGAATGTGTGGAGGACTGGAGTAAACAAAGCAAAAGCCGCTCTAACACAGCAGCAAATTAGCGAGATTAGATAAACTGAAAGGTGGAATTGTAGTCTGTCAACTGCGACAGAGTATCAGGGCCTAATAATAGAATAGATTGCTTCGAGTCATATGCATGTTTTAGCATTTCCTAATAGGCTACTGTAGCCTACAGTTATTTTGAATTTGAATTACAGGCACCCTTGCTCTGTTTGGGACTGTCTCCCTACTCCAGGATGCTTCCCACTGAGAAGCTGAGGGAAGTGAGCTGCAATTTATCGGAGGTGGTGAGGTTAAGCTTTTTAAGCCGATTTTATGCCTGATCAGAAGTGTTTTCAGTTAGTTTCGGTTTTATAGTTCTGATGAAGAGCAGCATACAGCTGTTTCACTGAACTTGATCTCAACCCGGGGATTCCCAAACTGGGTTATGTGTTTGTCAGACGGTCTGAAGGGGATACTACCATAGCAGCAGAGCGGTAATGCACTTTTGCAATTGCAATTTTTTTTTAATTTTATGACTTTATTCTCGAAATCTCAGAGAACACAGATATGTGGGAAATGTTTTGAATGTGCAGAAAGTTTTGAAGATGAGCAGAAATCTTGCTAAAACACATATTAGCTATTAAAATCCAGGGTTTAATAAATTCATTAAAATTACGGCTGTCAGTCGATTAAAATATTTAATCGTGATTAATCGCAAATTAATCACACATTTTTTATCTGTTCAAAATGTACCTTAAAGGGAGATTTGTCAAATATTTAATACTTTTTTAAATGGGAGTGGACAAATATGCTGCTTTATGCAAATGTATGTATATGTTTATTATTGTAAATCAATTAACAACACAAAACAATGACAAATATTGTCCAGAAACCCTCACAGGTACTGCATTTAGCATAACAAATATGCTAAACAAAAGACGCAAAAGAGGAAGGAAGAGTAAATCATGCCTACGTCTGTGTTGACTCAACAGATACCATAATATTTGATAGCAATACAGAATGCCTGAGAGCCTTACCACATTATATTCAATTTGATTTTGAATTGTCATCTGCCGCCTGAATTTTGTGTTTTCCTTTACATAAATAAAGACATTTCCACCATAAGTTGATGCAGAAAAGGCACAAACTGGTCCAGAAAGCAGGAAATGAAATGTTTGATGCTCAATATTCCTGTCTGGTCTGCTAACCCCAAAAACAATCAAGCTGTGAGAGGAGATTGAGACCATGAGAGTGGAGACCATTTTTTCCCAGTTAGCAGCAAGCTAATTGTGTGCGGTGTATATTGCACTGCTGTTGAGTGTAGTCATTATAAAGGAAAGTGTCTTTTTGTACAGAGGAGTGTATTGGATGAAGCCACAGGACACACTGATGTGGTAAAAACCCATTCTACATGTCCCTCCTTTCTGTCTTTCCCCACCCGCCACTTGCTTGATTTGCTTTCCCCAGCCATCAAACACTTATTTAGACGTTTCAGGGTGTAATCTGTTGCGGCTCAGTCCAGATGAGACTTCAATTTCACCTTTCAGTCATGTTTTGTGTGCTACTGAGGTGCCATGAAGGTTTATCAGAGACGGCTAACACACATTGGTCCTCGAAGCAAGACATTAGTGTCAGGAGTGCTCATATATAAGAAGCGACTCTGACATCCTTCCTGCCCTCTGCACATAGAGAGAGGGCTCATACAGGAGCACTGCCTGCACATGATAAGTGGATGGAAGACAGTAAATAATCATAGCAGTGAGATATGGGACCTATAGCATGTTAACAAACCGTTCCTGCTGGAGATGAACACAACATAGGTTTCCTCAAATATTGCCTCTGACAGTTTCATCTACAGTCACAATGAGCCAACAGCACATCACGGCAGTGTGACTTGATGGATTTCTTAATCTTCAGCAATAGGTGTATAGTCACAGGATACATGATGGTATGGCCTGCAATATATCTTTTTAATTCACGTTAGGGAAGCTTACCTTCATCCTTCCGGTAGACGTGTACATTAAGTGAACCGTTTCATTAGCACAGATGCTCTAGCCTCAAGGCTATCGTACCATGCAGTCACCTTCGACAAAATTGTCCCTTTCCTGATTGCCGCCATCAGCGACCTTCAGATTGCTCACCTTGTGTTTCCTCCGCTCCGCTGTCTCATCACTGTAGGTGCGTTTAGGAAATTTTGATTCTGATTGAGAGGGCTGAATTTAATAGAATCTCCTGGCCTCTCATTAGTAGAGTAAAATAGCTAGTCAAGTAGAAGACTTTCCATCCATTCAAACAGAGTGGGAGCAGGCTATTTGTTGTTGCTCTGTATACTAATGCTCTGCATATGCAGACTCACAGGGTGCATCCGGGATTGTACAATATTAATGAGTGATTAACACTGATTCATGAAGAAAGGCGTACAATAAGGGTGCTCCAATCGATGGGCCACCTATTGTTATTGGCCAAAATTTGTTCTAAATAGTTTGATCAGTGGTGTCTATACTGGCCAATCAGAAGAGTCAATCAGATGATTGACTCTTTGGCAATTTCTATACGCATATTTTTTATGCTTAATGCAGTACCTGTGAGGGTTTCTGGACAATATTTGTCATTTTTTTGTGTTGTTCATTGATTTCCAATAGTTAATATATACATACATTTGCATAATGCAAACATATTTGTCCACTCCCATGTTGATAAGAGTAACAAGGGAGTGTGACAAATCTCCCTTTAAGGGTACATTTTAAACCGATAAAAAATGTGCGATTAATTTGTGATTAATCATGGACAATCATGTTATTCATTGTGATTAAATATTTAAATCGATTGACAGCCCTTATTACTACACAATTAATTGAAGGCTTCAAATAGACCCTATGATTGGTGATCAGCTATCGGCCCCAAAATTCCTGATTGGAGCACCCTTACCATACAAGACAACTGTGGAGCACAAACCCTCATGAAGCCGCAGTAGAAAAGACCGAAGAGATTGTTGAACACAGTAAGAAGTGCCGGGCCTATCCCAACCCATCTGAAACAGATATAAAGAGAACTGATCTGCTTCAGACCCAGAAATACCAACCTGTTGTTGCCTACCTTTATGTTAATAAGGATACTGTACACAGTATTAAATGCTTTTTGCGTCAAGCAGTTGACCAGACAGTTATTAAGTGGAATAATTCTCCAAGATTGATCACGCAGTAAACACGCAATTGGCCTATAATGAGCAGGAGATCAAAATGCCTGTTTTATTTGAAAGAATCAATTTGAAACTGATTTATATTTCCAACACTGTCATCAAAGTGAGTCAGGAAGTGGAATGGTGGCATAATGGAAGCGTCACATCGATGGAGAGAAGAAGAACCTAATTTTGTCTGTCAGAAATACCTTTTGGCTTCCTGTCTATGATCCCATCTCTGGCCTCGGATTCTCCTGCAGCTGCATGCAGACTTTTTGTTATAAATGTCTACCATCCATTACACCAGCTATCGGGGAAAAGACTACACATTTCTACTATTGTCTGGAACTGAGAAACGCATCCAGAGACAGCAAGGATCTCATTGCATCAGCGTGGTGATGAGGCCCCCCAGGCAACGCTGACTGACGGGCTGGGTCAGCCTCACTGATTAATCAGCCGGCAGC
>CAKALG010000367.1:0-11546 GCA_916700815.1 Helicolenus hilgendorfi | reverse complement strand
AGTATCACATCGTTGTTATTCTGTCGGCGAGTTTGTTTTCTAATCAGAGCGGCTGCAAGCTGGATTGTATTAAAACTTTGAATGTTGTTGTAGCCTTGCAGAGCTACACATCTTGCTGCGTGTGTTGTGGTTTGGTGAGGCGCAAGAGGTAAGTTCAAGTAGGGTGCACGATGGATGATTGACAATTCTTTGCTTCACTCATTAACATGAACCCTTCATGCACCCGATTTTGGACAAACGGACCACTCGCTGGACTGTTGCTGGTCAGCGCTTCACATTTTTAAACAAGAAAAAGCGCGTTGGCTGGTGGAAATGTCATATTTCATCTAAAATATCCACCAAAATCAATCTAAAATCAGCAGTTAGAAAAATCATGCTTCATTTTTTATATCTTTTGAACCTAGTTAACCCCTTAAAACCCACCTGCCTGCCGGTGGGTTAGGGTTTAGGGTTAGGGTTTAGGGTTAAAGGGTGATCAATGTTTTGAATGATGGTAAAAGGTTTATAGTCATCAAAGTGCTTCAGTGTGTTTTCCAGTGTCACAAAAGTGAGTAAAAGCAATTAGCACATACTGCATTTTAATGACTATAAAACCTTTTACCATCATTTAAAACATCGTTGATCACCCTTTAACCCTAAACCCTCACCCGCTGGCGGTTAGGTCTGTGTTAAGATGTTAAAATGTTTGCCGATTTTCTGAGGGGCAATTCACATCATCGTTATCTAAACACACTGCGGGTTGTCAGGTTGGTCCAACATGTGTCTGGTGAGGCTGAAATGATTCCCATCGCTTCACAAACTGAAATCTAGCAGTGAAAACAGAGCTCGTGTAGTGATATATACTGGCTTTGTGAGGCCGGCGCAGGTATTGAGTTAAGAATTCTCCACTACACGACGATGTGAGTTGTGCGTGCGCGTGAGCTCGCCAGCTGTGCGGAGGAGACAGCCTGTGAAAAGAGTCCTGTTGAGTCTCTAATGGATGTGAATGCAAGATTGCTCCTTTTCCCCTGCTCTCTCATTTCAAATGGTTAGAAAAGAGAAGAATGAAAATATATAAGCGCAACATAGGCCCACGGGTTGAGGTCGTAATACTGAAAAGACACGGAGGGATTGTGTGTGTGTGAGTGCTCACATGAGCGTACAAGTGTATTTTGGCCACGGGCGCTACTGCTGATCTGGGACCACCTGAAGTAGAATTCAATTTTCCACTTTTTTTTTTTTTTTACTGCGGTGTGTGTGAGTATTGTACATTTGGGTGCCTGTGTCGTCAGTAGAGTGCTAAAGCCATTACGCCTGGAAGGGGCAGCCGACATGGCCTCATCCCATAATGGAGGCTTTATTTTGTCCACCACTGCTCGGTGGTGTTAAGGTGCGCTTACGCGGCCTAGTCAGCTATGACGACCCCTAGTGAAAACCGCTGCCTGCAGCTCATGTACCTGCAGTGCTGTAAATGTGTTGCCTTTTTTATGTGGAAGTGTTGTGCTTCCATGCAGGCAATGTGGCAACAATCTGTGGTCTGTGCTGGTTCTTTTCCAATATGGTTTCTCACATATTGCAGTATACTGTATGGTGCGTGTTTCTCTTAGATAATATGGCTCCACAGTTTCTCTCTCTCTCTCTCGCGCGCACATAACACACACACACACACACACACACACACACATACACACAGAGTCCCCCTCACAGCTCACCTTACCCCAGAGACATCTGAGCCTTGGGAAGGCCAGATGGTGGATGCAGGTTGGGGGCTGGTATGCATGTGCGCATTTTGTGTACGTCTCAGTGTGAGAACGAGTGGTATCAAGGGAGAGAAGAGAGAGAGAGAGAGAGAGCAGCACGCGCTATGCTGCATGTGCGTATTTGTTTGTCCTGTTCCATTCCAGACTTGTTTTTTCTCTCTCTCTCGCTGAGCGGATATTTCATGTTCTTTACCGTGTTGTCCGCCTGTGTCTTCCACACATTCTTGTGTGCAGAGATTTGTGCCGAGGAGGAGATGCTATCAGCAGTGTTAGGTTCCGCCCGTCTCGCTTCGTGCTCGGCCCCTTATCGGAGCAGGTGGCTGACTGTGGGACGAGGGCTAAAACCTTATCTGTCCGATCTGGTCGGGGATAAGCAAGCCCACTGCATCAGCAACATACGAAACACATTAGAGCACACGGGAGTGAAAGCGGTGACGCTCGTGACACAGTTCAACCTCAAACTGTGTGAGTCATCTGTTTTCTGGTAAAGCCTGTTCTCTAGACGCCAAACATGGAAGCACACACACACACACACACACACACACACACAGACACACAGACGTACTCATCGAGGCTTGATGTGCACAAGAGCACAAACTTTAGTCTACCTCCAAGTAGTGGAAAATGGCAATGCTAGTAATTGATTGGGAGCAGTGACCCAGCTTCCCCACCACTCAGGGATGGATGGCGGTGTGAAAAATGTGCCTTTTTCTCATTCTTTTTCTGTCTCTCAGGCTTTTTCCCCTCCATTATCACCTGTCCTAGAGATTGGGTGACAGTTGTTCAGCCAGCGGGAAAGGGGAGCCTCTTCGATATTTGTTGAGTTGAGAGGCGAGAAGAGAAAGCATCGATTATCGAGTCTTATTTCTCAGCGTTCACGCAGCCCGACTCCTGGGGCCTCTATGCTTACAGCCCCATATGCACCGTTTCTCTTCCAACCCGTGGCCCCTTTAGCCCCTGTCCACCCTCCCTAAACGGCTCCGGACCAGATCCACAAAGGCCCGTTGTGGACTCAACTTCCTGGCCAATTTCTTCTTGCCTTCTAGATTGTTCTTTTTTTTTTTCAATGAATTTTAATTAAATCCGAGAGTAGTTGCAAGCTATACAGTCCCTTCTCTCCCACCTCCTCCTCTCTCGAACCTTCCTGCCTGGGAATAATTGGTTGTTTCTACCGGCTTCTCTTCCCTCCTCCCTCCCTCACCTGCCTCTCCCCCCCAAACACACTTTTTTTTTAGTTGAAAACAGATGCATTTATGAAGCATTATAGGGTTTACTGCAAGGGGAAAAAAAGTGAAATATGAGTCTGTCCGTCTGAAGACGTAATAGACGCAGGAGCAGGAAGAGGGTTAAGAGACTTTTGGGGTTGTAGGCTCGTAGGAACAAAGAGCTTCATTTATGATTGTTTTAATGAGATCTGTTTTTGAGTCGGGCCCAGAATGATCTAATTTGACTTTTAAGCCCTACGGCTCAGGCTTAAGGGCTGCAAGCAGGAAGGCTGCGGGGCAAAGGCTGAGTATGGAGTGGGAGGAGGAGGCAGGTAGAGCGGTGCCGTGTTTGTGTGATATGACTTTCAATGCGTGGGAAACCTTTTAAAGTCTACAATCAAAACTGATAAGAATATAGATTTAGCTCACTGTTCACACCACGCACAGCAAACTCTGTGTTTATACAACAAATCCCTCGCTTCTCAAGTCTTAAATGTCCAATATACGAAGTTGCTACTGTACAGGGGGAAAAAAACAACAACTTTGTTGCACTTTTTTTTAATTTTAAGTGAATCAGCAGCCCAGAGGATGCCGCGTCTCCAGCGCTCAGAGGAATTAAAGGCAGAACGTTAATAGGGCTGAAATTACGAATGGTGGTGGAAGCTGCTCCACTTCTGATTAAATAAAAGGCAGCTCCTCCACAGGCTGTTTCTCATAGGAGCTGACAAGCGCACACACACACACACACACACACAAACACACAAAGCACAGATGTGAATGTGCAAGAGCCTCCCAACACACACACACACGTACGCAGCCATACACACACGTAGCTTTGATGTGTGGAGAGGAAATGAGTAGAGACGGAGAGCTAAGGGCTTGGGCCTGGGGCCTGTCCCATTATTAATGAGTAAGTGCCAGCGCCTCTCCCAGGTTCAGGACATGTGGACATATTTCACCATTCGACTGCCCTTCTCCTCACTATAAATGTAATCTCTTATTAAGCATTGGCTCCTTGGCAAGAGGCGGGCAGATGGAGAGAAATTGTGCATGAATATTTGCGTCTCGCAGCGCGTGTCTGCGTTAGCATGAGAAATGAAAATTGTGTGGCGGAGAGAAAATGAAGTGCCGGCGCAGTGCAAAATGGAATAGCGGCTTCTGAGAGGGACACTGATGGGCCAATAAGTAGCAGTGGTGGGAGGGCAGCTTTCACCCCTCGTAATACTGAATCCCCTCTGCCAGGCAAATTTCTGCCTGTCCACTTCTCTAGCTCGATAAGAAGAGAGCTTTTTGGAGGTAATTAACTATTGATTTGAAGCATAGAGGGTAATGGGAGATGAGTGGGCAGCATCTCGATCTACCAGCAGCAGTCGCCCGGCTGGCTAGAGTATGACTAAAAAAACTGACGGGGTGAAAAGAGGCATTTCCCTAAAAAGAGCCAAGGTCAAAGGTGGTTTGTTTGGCTTTCAAGTTCTGTCCTGTGTATTTAGGCAAAGAGAGTTTATCAGGGGAAAAGCAGACAAGCCTATTCAAGACTACGAGTATCAGATTCTGTTATCTAATATTCAATATTACTGAATATATTCTCCCAAATTAGCATATTTATTATATCCCCGACAAAACTGATCCCAGCCCATGTTGGCCTGCTGACCTCGCCCCCCACTTCATGAATAGTTATGACAAATAAGGGCCAAAGGGACTCGTTTCAATGTGATGCAAGCAGAGGTCACATCACAACCTTAGTGATAAATCATGCCCGATATTATTGAGCATGTACTTTTAGCAGATGCACAAATAAATCAAGTAACAGACGGTGTTGTGTTCCTTCCTCTTCTACGGCTGTATGTTCTACTACCTTTTGTCAGAAGCAAGCTAGAGGACGAGGATAAGGGCTCATTTGTGCAGGAGAACAGAGGCGAAGAGGGACAAAGAGACAGAAGGGGAGAGAGGGATAGGCCTGTATCTGCCTAAGATCTTATTTGTGCTAATGAGGAGGCTGGTGGCTCTGGCTGCTAACCCTTAAGCGCATCCAGCCCTTTAGAGTGTGTAAGTCTGCGTGTATCTTTGTGAGCGTCCTTGGATGTCTGTTGGGAGTGTGATTTGTCTTTTTTCATATATGAAAATCTTTGCTATAATGAATGATGGGGAGAAGATTGTTTGGCGCAGTGAGTCAGTGTAGTGTGTGTGTGTATTTGCTGTTAGCACAAGCTTGTTTGTCAAGGTTGCTACGAAGGATGTCTTCATTCAACTAGTTAGCATAGCCGTCACACTCCTAACCCAAACCTGTCCTGTAATGGGGCTCGCTGAACAGTATAAAATTCATGCCACTCTCTCCGATTGTTCCCTCCCTCTTCATCCCTTATTCTTATGAAGTCCTTCCCCCTCCCCGCTTTCTCCCAAGGCTGGGCATTTAAAGCGGCATGCCTTTGATGTGAGCTTCACACACTGTTAGACACCCACTCATCAGATTGACACTGATGTCTGGGTGGAGTCAGCCCATTTCTGAGAGCTTGGGAAATGAACTGCGGGAATATACTGTACACGCACACGTACGGCGTGCGCTCAGGTAGTTTTTCCGATAAAGTGAAGTGGAATGTGGACGTGAACGAACAGATGTGCTCGTTCGGATGCACAAATTTTCCACCACGGCCGCGCTGCTGCTGCCGCTGCACTCAGCTGATGATATGTCAAGATGACAAACGTTCCCGCTAAGCCGAGCTGAATGTAATTGTACAGCGTTTTTTCCTGGCTTGTGTTTTACAACTGTCTCACATCAGTTTTTTAGAGGAAGTTCAGACAATATCAAAAGATGCAGCCTTGACATATATGTGATGAGAGATTATTAATGCATAATATCCAATGCTGGCCTCTTTTATTATAAAGGCTCTATCTAAATGCACACCGGCATAGCCTTGAATTTACACTGCGGGCTTAGTAAATGATAAATGTTTTCTAAAGGCCTAACTTGACAGGACGTCTGGGATGTGTGTACGTACAGTATGTGAGTGTGTATTGTACTCAATCCCCTCAAAGTATCAACATTGTTTATGTGTGTCTGGTTTGATTGTGTTCTAAGAATCTCTTCTTAAACTGTCCTAACTTAACTTGTTTCCCATTCTGCAAGTTTGAGGTTTGAGAATTACTTAAAGAGGATCTATTATGCTAATTTTCAGGTGCATACTTGTATTTGGGGTTTCTTCTTTAATGTTCAAAAAATGCTTTATTTTTCTCATACTGGCTGTGATGCAGCGTCTCTTTTCACCCTCTGTCTTAAACACTCAGTTTGAGCGAAAAAGCCCGGCCTGCTCTGATTGGTCAGCTGGCCCACTCTGTTGTGATTGGTCAACTGAACCAAACTCTTCGGACTCCGCTCCAGCTCCGCTCTAACTAGCTTTGTTTGAGGGTGTGCCAAACTATCTGCTAGGCAGCTATTATGCAAATGTGTTACTTGGTGACATCACCACGTTACGGAAGAAAAGGACTTCAAGCGAGGCGTTTTATGCAGTTCAGGAGCAGTGTTTCTGTGGGGAAGAGTAACTCCCTTTGGTGTGGACTTTGGGCTCTGTAACTTTGCAGACCTTTTACATGCACAAAAAACTATATAACACACTAGAGGAGAGGGAAAAGCACAAAAGCATAATACATCCTCTTTAATGTAGAAAAATTACATCAAACATAAAAAAAAATCTTTTATCGAAAATGTTTGGCTGACCTCTCTGACGACAACACTGTCTCTGACTATGATTTCCAATGCAAACGTTGTCCGTCACACAGCGTCGATATTAATGATTTAATCAAAACATGGCAGAGCAAGGCGTGGCTAATGTGTGTAATTTAATGACCATTTGATCAGCCCTTTCTGTTCACTCCACAACTCATTACGTCTTTAGGTTTTCAGGTTGACGCTGCCTCTCCGGTGTTGTTCTTCATGAACACGTTAAGACTTAAAACTGTGGATTAGATGCACTTCAGTATTTACATTCTTAGGTTTGAAAGAAGCACATTACTCAGTTCCTCCCAACCATTTCAGGTGGATATATCGTGTGCCAACCTGTGTTAATGTTAATATTGACTGTGTGATACCAATCACAAAACGGCTGTCCCGACAAAAGCAGCTGGCCATGCAGAGTCATGCAGGGATTTGTTGTTGTGTGACAGTCTCCCTGGCTTTTGTTCTCCATGCCAAGGCTTTCGTCTTTCAGTCCTCATCATCACCAAACAGGTCGGGGCGATGAAGGAGCGATGTCTCTGTATTTGTATATTTCTAAAAGCTGTGCGTGAGTGTTTTAGGCCGCAGCGATTTGCAAACTCACGCTTCAAAGGTCGTCTTTTCATTTCTTTGTTTATACCATCTAATGAAATGATGAGAAATGCTTTAGTCTCTGTGTGTATTTTGTGCATGCGTGTGCATACAGTACATGAATGTGTTTGCACTCACAGGTATGTGTGACTATGTATTGATACGCTTTCTTTCATCGGGTGTGTGAAGTAGTGTGTGTGTGTGTGTGTAACAGTTCATGACTCCCGTCTTTGTAAGTGAATAAAGGGGCACCATTAAAATCTTAACAGCCCACCTGGTGCTAGCAGTTTTATGCTACTTTCAAGGTTTGAAAAATACATGTTCTCAGTCAAAAAATGTGCTTTTACGTCTGGAACAATCCCCAAACGCACCGTCCATTTTCGCATATACGAAGGCTACTTGATATGTGGACCTACCTAACCCAAGGTGGAACAGAGAGACACATATGTGCAATGCTCTCTTCATGTGATGGTTATAACTCCTGACAAGGTCACTGTGGGAGTCCTTGCGTGTGTCTGTCTGTACGTGTGTGCGAGCATGTATAAGAAAAAATCACTCAGCTTGTTCTAAAAGGGCTTTCAGACACCTGGAAATGATTGGCTCAAAGAGGACACCTTCTATCTGCCATTATTGACAGTTGAAAATGTAGAGAAAGCGCGGAGAGTGACTTGCATTTCCACACATGTTCTCAATCAGTTTGAGGTTCAGGTAATGCTTTGAAAGTCTACTTCCTTTGATAAACATCATGCGGCAGGCAGCTTCGAAAAGATAAAGCATGATGGATGGTCGTAGTGCTTCTGAAAAAAAAGCGAAAAAAAAACAAAAAGCAAACAAGAATCTGCTCTCTCTCTCTCTCTCTCTCTCTCTGTCTTTCTGTCTGTCTTTCTGTGACTGTCTGTTGCCTTGGCTCTGAAGATTGATTGTGAATCGTCCAGGACGTATGAGCGTTGCGATCATATCATGGATCACAGCGTGGGGAGGGAATGACAGATGTCGTAAGCGTCCGTCCTCTGTTTATTTGAGAGGCGAGAGTGTGTCTGATGGATTGGTTGCGTTTGGTGGATGCAAGGAATGATTTGTCTTCTCTTATGTGTCTCTTTGTGTTTTTCGTAAACATTTAACAGGGCAAACAAAGGCTTTGTTCCATGTAGAACAATGCCCCAGAGTTAGCAAGTATAACTAGTAGTTGATACCAATACCAGTGACATTCCACGATTCGCAATACCAATTCGATACCACGGTAAAACACACAAGTAAAACAGTAACTCCCATGTACTTCAACTTACACTCCTTTATTATCATTTGCATTCTGTTTTTTGTTAGGAAGTTAAACAGATCATAATTCCCCCTCTATTATTTATTTGATATTGCTGTGAAAACATCTCTCTTTATTAAAATTTCTTGCCAAAAACTTAATTTTACAAGATTACATTTGACCACACCATAATGACGTTCAAATGTACCTTCGCCCAGTACTAATTTTTACTGAGTATACAGTATGGCCTACTGCAATTTTCAAATCCCAGGATGCTGAGGAAATAGCAATATTTGTTAAAGGTGAAATGTGTGTCAAAACACCATTTAAAGTTAAATATTGTCATGCTGCAGAGATGTGCTGGCCTACACCTCATATTCTACAGACTTCATGACATCTTTGAACATCTTTGTTTGGTACAGATCCCTGCAAAAATCACGCTATAATCATTTTAATATGTTTTTCAATGAAAATGAGGGAAATGATGTGAAAATTATCATATATATATATATATCTTATGCAAATCATATCGCAATTGCAATATCAGTCAAAATAGTCGCAATTAGATTTTTTTTCAAAATTATGCAACCCTAGCCTGAACGCATCATAATGTAAATCAAGGGCACCTCCTGTGTTGAAATCGGCAGGACGACAGCTAGTTAACGTTAGCTGTTAGCAGCCGGTAAGCAGAGCACAGTCCTGCACGCAGCTAACCGCTAACGTTAACCAGCTCTTGTCCTGCCGATTTCAACATGGATTTGTTGTTCACAAAGTAGCATTATCAGGAAAAAAACAGTTTGCAGTGTCCCAAACACATTTTTTATCGTCCCGGGACGCCGTTTGTCTTGAGCCCTGACGGCACCTACAGTACCTACAGTACTGTAGAAAGTACCGTCACATTTTCAGTATTTTGGCATCGACTTGGTACCATAGTATCGGTTCTTGTGACATCCCTATACTAGAATATAATTGAAGTCCATGATTGTTTTTAAGATACATTTCAAATATTGAGCCCCTTCTCTATTGTAATATTCGTTTGGATCTATCACCTCCCTAAGCACAGATCATTTTAATAGAGCAATTACCAAAATCCAGTTATATTACATGAACTTTCTTTCCAGATTCAATTTGACTCTAAGAAATGGGGCACCTCACTGGGGTGATGGTTGTTGAGGGGGCTATTGAAGGAGGGGTTAAGTGTGTTTCAGTCAAGGTCGTTTTGAGTGGCATATGTATCCTATTTAACTACTGAGCAGTGTAGACATGAAGCGGTGTTGACAGGCCTGCTATGCTGTGATTGCTACAGTCACACTGGAGATTAGTTTCAGGACCGTACACACACACACAAAACACACACACACACACACACACACACACACACACACACACAAATGCACACAGAGGGTCCTCTGTGAGCTGGACAGTTGATCGGGTCATTAATATGGACGACCATTTCTACACTAACAGCCCCTGATTGCTTTGCCTTTCACATTGTGGTGACATCAGCACATTGCTAATTGACAGATAATTGCCAATAATCACGAGATGGATCAGGGAGAGTGCAATTAAAGGAGCTCGCTGCAGCGTGCCAGTTCCTTTAAGAAATTCGGACTGATCAGTTTGCCCTCGTTTAGTACACCGGGGTAATCAAATAGGCTTTCGCGAGAGCAATTGTAGAGATGGCTGCCAATGCTAATGTTGGAAGTTCAATGCAATGTTTGTTCCAGAATTGTAAACGTCTTATGGAAATGTTTAGGACGTTCCCTTTTTGCGATGTGTATTACAATGTTTGCTGCTGCCTTTGTGGGAGATAGCAGCCAGGCGCTTGTAATGGGATCCTGTCTGTTGGGAGAAGATGGAGGAAATCGCTGGGAGCTGGAATGCACTTGACTCGCTCGTTTGGGTCAACGAAGGAAGTGCCGGTGTGCGTTTGTGTGTGTGTGTGTGTGTGTGTGTCAATGCAGGCGTGTCTGTGTGTTGTTCAGAGCTGTGTTTGCTCAGCGATAGAAAAAACTGAAATGTGATATGAATATCCTCTCCATTCTTTCATAAACGTACCTGAAAATACCCCTGAAAGGGCCCCATTTAGGCTCGCTCCCAGACAATAGAGTACAATGCCCCTGATGACAGGCTAACTGCGGGAGGAAATAGCCCTGCTAGGGCCAACATAATAGCGGAATATTCTGGAAGTCACAGGAGGGATTTATGGAAGCAAATAGTCTTTTTTTCTAACATTCAGTGGAACAGTGTGTGTGTGTGTGGTGTATGTGTTTGTGTGTGTCTGACACGCTGACCCTCTTTGCTGTATGTGCACCACGTTCTGTGTTGTGCGAGATGTGTGAATTGGAGCCTTGCCTGGCCCGTCAATCAGATGAAGAGATCATTAGAGGTGTCACACTCGAATCTCTCATCTCTCTAATCAGCTGTCATACTAACAACACCAGCTTCTACATGTGCCCAGCTGCCAAATACGAGTTCATGAGCTGAGGCTGAATACACAAAGGAAATGACAACTTATAATATAGTTTCTTTGTGAATTGTGTACAGGTGTTTAGCCGTGTTTCCATAGACACATTTGGAATGCGCATTTTGAAGTATCGCCTTAAGTAAACGCCTTTGTCCAATAACTTCTGACGTAGTGAACATTTAACTCACACTACTGATCATCTGTTTTCGCTGACGGCCTCTTCTATGATATATATACAGTATAATTGTCTTTGTCTCCGGACAGCATGAAACATGGCCAATACTAGCTGACATGAAAGAACAATTAAAATTTGCCCGATTGGAGGAAAAAATAAATAAATAAATAAATCAAATAAAATCTCGATGACCTCTCTCCATTTTTTTCTAGTAAATTGGACAATGCGACTTGTTTTGTTTCCGATTTGCAACCCCTACTTCTTCTTCCTTTTTTAATACTCTTTTCATACTTTAGAATTTACTGAATTGTGATCCCTTACAGTAGTTCTCTGAAACGTTTCAAAGTAACAACTTCATAACAACTACTGTATGTCCCTCCAATCCCATCCCACAATCCCAACATC
>CAKALG010000366.1:0-11295 GCA_916700815.1 Helicolenus hilgendorfi | reverse complement strand
AATATTGCAAATATTTAATATTAATTATATTAAATAGGAAAAAAAAATTATATATTAAAAGTTAATAGGAAATTATATAGGAGCTGATACCTTTTAGGGTAATAATTGACCGCTGAGATGCTAAATCCTCCAAAAATAATACTAATATAAATACTAATTAAAATGCATATTTAATAATGACTTTGAATTTGGAAATGTTACTGTATATTAAAACCTCATATTGAGGGGAAGCTACTTGAATGTTGGTCTTGAACTCTTGTTTTAGTCTTGATTGTGATTTTGCTGCTCTTTTGCTGATGTCAGCCGGTTGCTGGGGAGTTTATCAGCAACTGTGTTCCCTCCATTTGCTGTGCATTGGTCTTTGAATACTTCCAAGTCTGAACAGACAACCCGCCGCAACGTTTGCTGGCGAGGCTGTCCGCTGCGCTCTCCATTTAGACTGATTGTTGACAGCAGTCAGCTTCACCCCCCCCCTTCCTCCGTCTGTCTGTGTGTGTGGAAGTGTGTACGTGGTGTGGTTGTGTGCACATGTGCGCAGACCGGCGGGGGTCTCCGCGGTGGAGGAATGTGAAACCGAAGGCGGGCGATCTCTGACAGATGGTGGGATTGTGCCTATGACCCAGTTTGTGTCGGGAGTGCTGTACTCTGAGGGGAAAAGAAGAGAGAGGAGGAGGGGAGGCACTTATGTTTTCGGCCGGCCATGTGCTGAACACATGTTGGTCTTGACAGTGGAAATACCGAAGATTTCTCAAAACAAGCCTGTTGATTGAGGACCCGGCCTGGCCCGACTTGCTCCTTACATAACTAAATAAGCACCCTCCAGCTCACACACCTCTAATGCCGCTCTATTATTATCATAAGTCTGTCTTTGGCTTCATTTCCTCTCCCTCTCTCTAGTGCTGTTGCTCTGTCTTTCCATTTTCCCCTTCTTTCTTCTCTTCATTTCCAATCCCTCGCCCTTTATTTCTCCTTTACTTTTCTAACAAATCAGGTGTTGAGTTAAAAAGCCTTTAGGTTGGTAAAGTTCATATGAAAGCAGCAGGCTCTTAAGAGTGCCTGGCACCCGGAGTAAAGGAGGTGAACAATCGGCTTTTTCAATATTACTCCTCTTTTTTCTCTTTTTAACTGGCACCCTGCGTTAAGTAGGAACTTTGCATTTACCAGCCAATTCCTCTCGGCTCTGAACACAGGTCTTTGTGTGTGTGTGCACACATTTCTTTGGCCGGCCCTTTGATCCACGCAGACTCATAAAAAAGCCCCCACCGTCCACCGTCCATTGCTTCATCTCTACCTCCGCCAGTCTTCTGTTTCTCTGCTTTTCAGCCGTGCCAGTAAAAAGAGCTGAGACGTTCGGTGCGAGGGAGGTAGACGAGAAGTAGGAAAAAGGAGACGCACACATAAATGTTTAAAGTATTAGTGAATTTGCTGGGATCTCATGTGTCTCCATTAATGTGGTAAAATATGATGTTAAATGAGTCACTAGTCCTCTGCCCAAGAATCTGGAATAAGCATTCATTTATTTCCTGGTAAATCAAGTATGTCTGTGTATACACTTTAAATCAGAAGTGTCATGTTGTAATTTTTGCTATATTAGTTGAATACGTTACTCAAGTGATGTCACTTGAGTCGGCTTTGGTTGGGGCTGAAGACTACAAGTTTAAAAATTGAGACTAGTGGGTCGATTACATTAGCCGCTTCTAGTATAACACACCCGAATCTCTGACTGATCTGTCGGCGGTCAGTGCAATGCTAAATCAGTGTGAATACTCTTGTACAAACCTTGCACGGTATCTGAATTCTCATAATGTCACAAGATCATGCGAGAATTGCTGAATCAAATGTCACACGGAAATCCATCTCGTCTGGATAACGTGTATGTGTCCGGCTCGCCAGACAACCAACCAATCAGCTCCAAGGTAGGAGCTTCTGGAAGTTAAGGCTTAGGCGTGTGTGACGATACAGAGTGGCGACTATTAGTTCTAAGCATCAATGGGGGCTCCCGAAGAGGTTGGCGTAGATGCTGCTATAGCATCAGTTATATCAGAACCGGAGAGTGTTTCTTCATTGAAAGAAGAGTAAAGAACAGCACTGAACGTGATGTTTTTGGCCTTCAGTTAGTTTCGCTGTTGTTAGTTTGACTGACAGATGGTTCATCCAATCACCTGCCAAGTATTTTTTTGAAAGTGCCTGCCCTTTTCCAAACAGTTTTCCAATGACGGCTTCTCAGATGATCTGTGAAGCAAACCGTCTGACAGGGTCTGGTTACTCTTTAAAAATACATACTGGATAATTTATACAAATGTCTGGATATAACACTTTTTTTTTTGTTACTTAGTAGCAAAATCTAACAAAATGTTCACTTTCAGTCCATATTTGTTGGCTTTTAGCCTTTCAAAAACAACATTTTCACTGCGGTCAAAAACCTATTTAGTCTCCTGCTTGACTCACCTGTATTAACTGGGCGGTCTAGCAGCAATTTAACAACACCATAAATTACATTTATTTAACCACAATTAAAAAAAAAAAAAATTCTATTTCAGAGCTCAGGTTTTCATAGACACAAGTAAGGGGGGTTTTAAAGAAAATAGGTTGGGAACCACTGCTTTAAAGGAGAGATATGATTACACAGATGCCATATGTAAGTTGAGAGAGTTATTGGTTGCTGTAATCATTCCACCTCTTCATAATTGTCATGAAGATCCCTTCGTAGCGTGACTACACTGTAAGAAATGGGGCCACAGTCCTTGTTCTGTTCAGAGAAGCATACTGAAGTTTAGCTTAAAGGAGCCATATTGTAAAAAATGTCACGTTTTTTATTATAAAGCAAGTTTAAAATAAAGGTTTTTTTTCAACATTAATGCATGTAAACATGTTCTAGTAGAAACATAAGATACAAGTATGAACCTGAAAATTAGCATAATATGGGACCTTTAAAGCTCTATGGAGCAGTGTTTGTACGAGTGGGTCCCTGTTTTGTTTGTTTGTCATGAATGCACGAGGATGCCCGTGCATGTACACAAGGCGACTTGGTACACATTTCCTCTGAGGGTTTCACGCTTTTCCACTAATTGACATTTCATGGCGATAAAGAAATGGATGTAAACAAAGTAGTACTTAAAATATTTCTTAACAATGGTATGTTTTATGTGAAAAAATGTATTTACTAGAGTTGTTAGGCCTCCAGGATACTAATTTGTTTTGGTGAATGTAAATATAGATGTGCTTGTTTACAATATAACGCCACAGGGCAGTTAACATGAGGCTAACAACGTTGGTAGTTGGTATCTCCATCGTGGTAATGGTGTACGGCATGTGGGTGTTGTATTAAGATAGACTTGAAAATATCCAAACCTATCCTTTAAGTTCAATCTGTCTTTGTACACATAAAAGTGTGTTCCCATAATTAGGCTTCTAGCAACTTGGGCTCATGAGATTGATGTCGATCCTGGGCAGATTGGTGAGCCCACATTTAACTTTGTGCTTTCTTTTCGGGGAATTATGCACCAACCGCTGCAATTCCTCCTCCTTCTTCTATGAAATACTACAGGATACTCCAGTCCACACATTACGCCCCATGGTTCCCAACACGGGGGTGCTGAACCGCTTTACATGATCATAACTCTGATACTATTCAAATGGAGCTAAGAATGGGAACACATCACTCTTTAGTCGACCCCACAAAAAAAATTCCAAAGTAGTTAACGAGAGGAGTCGGTGAATGAAAATCAAGTCTTTAAAACACATCAGATGAAAGTCTAGCACAAAGGAACCACTTCCCACTTCAGATTCCTACAATGAAACAATGAAATAACCACCTCACCGTTATCCAGCCTTTTCTGTTCCTCTGTTCCTCTGACAGTAAATCCCAGACCTATAACGTCTTTTTCATTTTCTATCTAGCAGTGGCGCTAGAAGTGGCGGCGCTCCGACTCCTTTTCAGCATTGAAATTTCTTTAAAAACTCCCTGAATCATTACATCAGCTACCAGGTTACATTTGTGTAGACAATAAGTCACACAATGGGGAGATTTGTGCCTGATCAGAAGTGTCTTCTATTAGTTTTGGATTTTTCCACCTCTGATGAGGAGCAGCGCACAGCCGCTTCTCAAGCCTAAGGGGTCCTATTTTAACCATTATATGCTATTTTAGCATCTAATTATTAAATAATGTTTATAATAAAGTCATTTTATATCAATTTTGAGGAAAATATTGGGGTAATTTGGTAGTAAAAGAAATTCAAATTTGCTAATATTCACACTAATTACCATGAAATTTGCAGACCAGTAAATTCAATTATTACCCAAAGATCAACAATTGAGACAAGACATACGGAAACCACAAAACAGACCCAGACACACACAAAAAAAAATAGAAAAAAATCAAAAATAAAATGTAAGCATCAGCCAAAGTCATTTCAAACTTTCACTCATTCTGCTTTTATCAGTGACTGAGGAGGCCTAAGCCAACTGCATTTACCCAACCCTAATGTTACTAGTTCATGCTATGTCAGACGTCAAATCACATCCACGCAAATTTGATTTCTAAAATATTTATATGATTAATAACAAATGTTTACATCATTGTAATGTGATGTGTATATGTAATGAATAACTGTTTGTAATCAAATTAAATGACGTTTTTTTTTTCGATTTTAAAGGTCCAGTGTGTAGGATTTAGGGGCATCTATTGGCAGAAATGGAATATAATATTAATAACTATGTTTTCATTAGTGTATAATCACCTGAAACTAAGAATCGTTGTGTTTTCGTTAGCTTAGAATGAGCCCTTCATATCTACATAGGGAGCGGGTCTTCTTCACAGACTCAGCCATGTTTCTACAGTAGCCCAGAACGAGTGTAGTTGTTAAGTCTTTTAGCAACCACCAGACCAGAGCTCGCGTACCACCAATGGTACGTGTACCACAATTTGGGAATCACTGTTCTAGTACAATAGAGAACAGAGCTTCAGTCTGGAGTCATCTGCTAAAACATTTTCCATTTGCACTCCTGTACAGTAGATGCACTGCCTTTGTCATAATGTTTTGGCAGACGATCAACAGTAATGTGGCCAGTAAAGTAGTAAAACGTCCCCATGAATTTAGGAATCTAGCAGCTACTGTGGCTGCTAGACGACGTCGTCATTTATTTTTTTTTTTTTCGCTTGCTGTTATTTATACCACTGTTAGGACAACGAGCAACCCGCAAACAGACATGAATATATATGTAGGGACAGAGCTTTTAGGGTAATTAGAGGGAGGGACCTCAGCTAATTGTAAAGCTCCATCAGCATGAGAAGGAGGTCAGCTCTCTAACACTGTCAGACACACACACACACACGTAGCGTCTGGGGTTTGTTTTTCACAGTTTGGGTAATGAAGGTGGAAGCTGATGTGAAATCCAGCTGTGTGCTTGCGTGTGAGAGCACGTGCATGTGTCTCGCCAGCGTTCAAGCTTGACACAGCAAAGCGTCTTTACTGCCAGCTTTTAGTGGGCCACGGACGCTACTAATGGAGAACCAGTGAGCTTACTGGCACACACACACTCACACCCAAGCACACTTTAGCTTTTGTGGTACATCAGTACAATCTAAAACTCTTATACCTTAAACCATATAACATGTTCAAACATCACACGTGGAGTTTCCCTCTGCGTTTCCCAGTGACACTTCTTTAAAAGCGTGGTGTTAAAGTGCTGGTGTTTTTGGAGTGGACTTGGCTGTTAACTTACAGTTTAGTTTGGCTTACAAAGTGTTCTCCGGACCAGCGTCCTCCACCCCAACATGGTTCAGTGCCCATCTACACCACCAACTTTAATGTTGGACCAGCTTTAGTTCAACCAGATGTTACATTTAGTTCAGATATTTTAGCTATGCTGTAAAACAGGCCATCACACATGAAGCCTCCCACAGGTTAGCTCCCCTAAACATATGACCCACAGATGATATGGATCTAGTTCTCTCAAGCATCACTTCATGGGGAGTATTTTCTTTTTCTTTTCTTTCTACATCCCATTTGTTGGGTTGTTTTCATAGACTTCAAAGTTTGGCCTGCATCAGTACAGACTGCAGCTCTACAGTATTTTCATTCTGGGCGTCTACGCGGGCTAATAACACCAGGTTAGTCTCAAGTTTCTTGACTAAAACATGACAACTGCACCGTGAAAATCAGCACAACCACAGACCTTGACGAATGTTTTAGTTTAATGAGGCATGTGTCCACCAAAGTCTGACTTCTTTCCATGTTTTGATTGGAGGTTATACAGTGGATCTGATGGATATTTGTGTGTGTGTGTGTGTGTGTGTGTATACGAGAGCAGCGGTATGGCTAGCAATAACACCAGATTTCCCTGTTCTCTCTCACTTTGTGGAACCAAATACAATGTTTCCTGTTTCCACACATCCCTCTAGACGTGACTGTGACCGTCAAACAAAAATGTAAACTTTGATTATCCGGGAAATCAGGTTCCTGAAAACCATATCAGTGCTTTGATCAAATTATTTGCTGTTTGATCGTAAATGGGTTCAGTTACAGTAATCAGATTTAAATGATTGTTATTGAGGTTTGACCAACATTCATAATAATTACTTCCAGCCACTTTCATGTCGAAGCAGCTCTTTGAGGCTGGACTGAGGCAGAGTGGTGGTTTGAGCTAAATGCTAACATCGACGTGCTAACAGTGAAAATGCTATCATGCTGATGTTAAAGGGTAACTAAGGTATTTTTCAACCTGGACCCTATTTTCCCATGTTTTTGTGTTTAAGTGCCTAACGGGGACCACAATTTTCTGAAATTGGTCCAGTATTGAGGGAGAACGCTGCAGCCGCTAAACGAGCTTTAATGTAATAATTCGGGGGAACTCCTCACCATCAATGTACGTCCACTAAAAGTGCTTGTTTTTGCCACTGAGAGGCTCTGATTGTTATTAAGTTAAGTGTCTGACAACATCATGGAAGGGTCCCTAGAGAGAAATATAATGGTTTTCTTTACCTTCCTCTTGATCCGGTCTGTTTGTTATTGTGTGATGTGACTTGTTGCCAGAAGACAATGATGGAACCGTGAATGAGCCTTGAAGAGAGGAATGCCGGTGCTGTAGATGATTTCGACAATGTGGATGAGGGCTAAGCATCTCACGAGATTTCAGAACGAGACTTCTCCTTGAGCGAGACTTGGTTAGACACAATAACAAACAGACCGGATCAAGAGGTCAAGGTGGGAAAATACCCAAGTTATCCTTTAAGAGGGTAAAATGTTTACCATGATCACCATCTACGTTTAGCGTGATAGCATGCCAACATTTGCTAAAGCCGAGTTTCCACCGAGAAATTTATGGTAATTTTAGTCCGCCGGGACTACTTTTCAAGGAACTAAAAGTTTTCTTCTTTTTTAAAAAGGCGGGAAGCCGACAGATATAACTTTACTTTTAATGTTATCAAACAAAGAGAAATGCTCTCCCCTCGTCCTAAAACGGTCCTAAATCGATACTAGAGTACTTCACGGTGTTATGAATGAAGCTGTACAGTTGAAGCAGTGGCGCTGTGTGTGTTTGAGTTTCTGTACTTTCAGGAAGCACTACCTCACGACCAGGGCCTTTTGGTGTGGTAAAACGGCCCCGGAATATATTTAGACCCTGTTCCCTGTTTGAGTTCCTCAAAAGGTTCCTAGTTCCAGGGGAAAGTTCCTGCGGTGGAAACGGGGCTTAAAGAACACAAAATACAGCTGAGATTAAACGGCATATCATTAGTTCATCACGTTTTTGGTCATGAAACAAAGCAGAGCTGAAATGATTTGTCAATTAGTCGATTCACAGAATTTGGCAGTTATTTTGATTCTGGGTGAAGATTTATTGTTTTGTGGTTTTGGACTCTTGGTAAGACAAAACAAGCAATTTTAAAATGTCACCAGTGGGATTGGCATTATTCACTGAATGATAATTTGTGGATTAATTGAGATAATGGAAAAAATGTTTGTTGCAGCTCTAAACTAATGCATTGGACGAACTAAAATCAGCGCTAGATAACAAAAAGTCAAGAATGTAACAGTTGATCCTGAGGGGAGCATGACCGTCTGGGCCACATTTAATGGCATTTTAACTTTCAGCACTCTATAAATCTCAGCATTTAGACCGGCACACGTAAACTCCCCTCTGAGAACATTTATTAATGATCTCGATGCCTCGCTGCTGGCGCTGTAAATCCACTGAGCCAGACCTCATCCCGGAGTATCCCGAAATATCGAACAGTAATCACAACTTAATGGAGTCTGGACGCGGTCCAGGTGCAGGTTCGCACACGAGCAGCGTTAAGAGACACAAGTGTTGTAGACACAGATTTAAATAAACACAGCTGTGGGAGAACAATGGCTGTTTATGATCGGGCATGAAAAATCACATTGAAATGGCCCTCAGAGGAACGCCTTTCATTCGCTGAGGGAATGCCTGACTTCTCCCCTCCTCCGCCTCCGCACACACTACTTTAATAAAGGACATCATAAAAAGCAGCTTTGCATCCTGACTAATGATGTTTTTCCTCTTTCTCTTTCTTACTCTCTGACTTCCTCCCTCATTTGCTCTTTTTTTTCTCCAGTTTTTGGCTCAGCCTTTTCTTTCGTTCTACCTTTTCTTTTTCCTTCCCTCTCCTAATGAGTGCGTTTGGAGTCAGTTGAAAGAGTATTTTTTTGGGCCTCGTTGCGTGATTTTGCTTTCCTTTAGTGTTTTTCTAGCGGGGTGTGTAATGATTTTGTGTGTCTTTGCAACATACACATAATCATGAGGTATGAATCAGGACCGTAGCATTACATTTGAATGCATCAGTGTGTGACAAGCTAATGGTAGCATGCTGTTTCTTCAATCCTTTGACACACACACACACACACACACACACACACACACACACACACACACACACACACACTCCACGTTTCTGTCTACTCCACCGTGACAGACAGACGTTTTCTCTTTGACACGCTCCCATTCTCCTTCAGTCATCCTCCTCTCTCTCTCTCCTCCCTTCATCATCGGTGTCATTACTGTGCCCCCCCTCCCCCCATTATAACCATTAGGCTATGCTTATTTGGCCCCGGACCCCCCTTTGAGGATCAGGTTCCATAGTAACCTGGCCCGTCTCAACGGTAACCCGGCCCATCTCTGGAGGAATGCGGCATTTCCCGCTCTTTTGTCAGGCCACGTTTTGAGTGCCGCTGCCGGGCCAGATTGAGTTGCACCGGGTTTCATAAGCTTTCCTCTTGTGTGTGTTCGTGTGCGTATGTGTGTGCGTGTGTGCGTGTGTGTGTGTGTGCGTTAAACTAATTGAGTTGGCTGTCAAAGCGTGGTCTGTGTGGAGTCTTGGAGCAATACTGTAGGGAGGAGCACAGCTTTAGGACGGCGTTGGGTTACTCTGTAGTTGCCCTGCCTCTGGATTATACTTATATTTCACAGGAAGTGCGTGCCTGTGTGTGCATGTGTGTGTGTTTATTTGTGTGCCCATCACTCTCCCCAAGGGTGTATGTTCACAGGTGGCTGGGTTGGCACAGCCATGGGCATTTCCAAACAGACACTGACGCAGCCTTTCCTATAAAAGTGAAAATAGAAAGGAACATAGGAGGCTGGCTTCTTCAGTCTGGCCTGTTGTCTGCATCTGTTTGCTTCACAAAGGACTGTGTGTGTGTTAGTGTGTGTGTGTTTGTTTAGCTCGTAGAGAGGTTGGACTGGATACGCAGACTGGGAATATTTCAATAAACTTCCTACAATGTTTTAGATGTACATGGCCAGGCAAAATAGAGTCAAAATGAGCTAAATCTGTATTAATCCTAAGTGGAAACAGGGAGGATTTATTACAGTTTTCCTAGAAAGTTGGCCAAAATAAACATAATCTCCGCATAACCTCGCTCTGCTGTAGAATTACGTTAATGAGACGCCATTCAACTCAGACGTGAGCCACCCTGGAAGTGTTAGTGAAATGTTACACGTCCGTCCGACCGACCTAGTGAAATCGCTGTGGTGACTCGGGGGCTAATTCAGACATGAGGCCGACATGTTAAAGGAACAGTGTGTGATGTATGGCGGTAGGGCTGTCAACGTTAATGTGATATTAACGTGTTAATGCCAATTTGTTTTAACGGCACTAATTTCTTTAACGCATTAACGCAACTTGCGATATTTAATATGTAGAAGACTCAGTTTTAAAGCTAAAGTGAAGACACTGACATCATATGAAACTAGAAAACTTAAAGAATCCATCGGTACCAACCATGTCATACTAGCTTGTCGCGTAGAAGGGTATAAATAATTCTCCAAACTTGTGCTAAATTTTGTCGAGGAAAAACTGGCATGACCATTTTCAAGGGGGTCCCTTGACCTCTGACCTCAAGATACATGAAATAAAATGGGTTTTATGGGTACCCACGAGTCTCCCCTTTACAGACATGCCCACTTTATGATAATCACATGCAGTTTGGGGCAAGTCATAGTCAAGTCAGCACACTGACACACTGACAGCATGATTTGGGCATATTGTTTTATGCTAAATGCAGTACCTGTGAGGGTTTCTGGACAATATTTGTCATAGTTTTGTGTTGTTAATTGATTTCCAATAATAAATATATACATACATTTGCATAAAGCAAGCATATTTGTTCCCTTCCATGTTGATAAGACTATTAAATACTCTAATAGACAAATCTCCCTTTAAGGAGAACAGATAATAATGTGTGGTTAATATGCGATTAATCGTGATTAACTATGGACAATCATGTGATAAATCACAGGGACCCCATTTACTTCAATTCAGTAACACTTTTCTCAGTTTTTGGATTCTTTGTTCACCGTGGAGGCATGCGAGAAAATCAGTTTTCTATGAGAATTCAATGTAACACGGGGTGAGTAATTGATATACTAATGGTCATTTCATACGCCGTTAAAGAGTGTGGACTGTAAAATATATACTCTATGATATCAACACAAACCAAAGACTTAAAAGACATGCAGTATGATATCAACAGAAGAATGCAAGGATGACATGGTCAATATTAATGCGTATACAATGGTCTGGATGAATACTCGATTCTGATTGGCTGCAGGGTGTCCATTAATTCCTGATAATGTACTCCTAGTAAGTTGACTTGACTTGACTTGAAATATCGTATAAATAAGCACGCTAAAAGTGTGTCCTCATGCTAAAATGAAGATTTGTGTGTTTGTCAGATTCAGAGGTCCGTGACCTCCGTCAGGAAGCTCTGTCCGTCCTGATGACCTCAGACCTCGTCACCTCCGACACTTCCTCTACCGCCGTGGGACCCGGCAGC
>CAKALG010000365.1:0-20952 GCA_916700815.1 Helicolenus hilgendorfi | reverse complement strand
ACACACACACACACACACACACACACTGAAGGCACACAAATATCCCTTCTCTTCCCTTTCAGTCTGACGGTCCCAGTCTGTTTGTTAGATAGAGAGAGAAATAAGATCAGGCTTATTTTTAACCTCTCTGATGTCAAACAAGGCTGCCCTAATTTGGCTTCACACCTTCAAATGATTTCAGAGAGTGAGAAAACATCCTTTATTTGGTGTGTTTCAGTGTAATTACACCGTAGCTGTGTCTGTGCAGGGATTTCTAGAGAATTATTTACAACGGGGAAAGCATCTCGGAAGATACAAGACCCACTTGATCCGTGTGTCAAAAACTTCTTAGTGGAGGAGAAAGATTGCACTTTCCTCCGCTCGGTTTTAAATGAGGGCAAAGGAGAGGTGGAGGTGGCGGAGCACTTTTCAATGGTGGAAGTGTAGAAAACTAGTGGAGTCTATGTCTTGTTATTTTAAGGATAACCGAAGAGGTGAGTGTATCAGATGCGCTTGCTCTGAATGCTTTTGCTCATGTACAGAGAGGGTTGAGAAATATATCTTTATACAGTTTATGTTTTTCTTTCGAGGGACAAGTTCTTTGATACATGGTAAGGGGAAAGCTTTAATGTTTAGTAGTATAAAGAACTATAACATTGAAATCGAGTAAAGCAGCTTAGTGTTATTCTGGGACACTCAGTATCTACAGGGTACATACAGTAGACATAGTGCAACCCATTCATTTTGTACCTATTTGGAAGGCTGTGAAAGTAGACTGACTTAGGGCCTTAATAAACGACACGAAACGCAAAATACTCACCTGTGAATTTTATATGTCTAGGGCTTTTATTGTTAAAGGTAAGAACGGAAGGAGTGGATCTGGTCTGCGTTGCTTTTGTCAAGGTTAAAAGTAGTAAGAAAGTTTGCCGTCTTGATTCGGACTGCGAGCCTCCGTGTTGTTGTTTCGTAAATATAGGCGCAACTCAACCCGTTCCGCTTAACGTGATTGGTTGACGCCTTTATTCGTGATGCGAAAGCTCGGAAAATCAACCTTGTTCTGAATTTTTTTTTTGCTTTTCGACATGAAATATTCACGACAGTATTCATGACAAAAACAACAGTTTGAAAAAAAATATAGCAAATTAATCGCACGAGAAAAAAACAGCCCCCGGTGTGTAACAGCCTTTATACTTGATTTCTACACTGACATACGCTTCAACTACTGTTTCATTTGTTTTAGTTTGTAAATTATTTTTTAAAGTCATTACTAGTTTATTTGCACTTTCAGGAAACATAAGACTGAGATCATTAAAGGAGATAAGGACTCAAATGGCAAATGTTACGGTGAGATCGTGTCACCTACATGACCGCCAGGGTGTTTCCAGATGTGCTGTTAAATCTCTGTGAAACATGTTGTGTCTTTATTTTTAGCTATCCAGAGTCATTGGATCTTATTATATCTCTCTATCTCTTTTTTGTGTGTTTGCATGGACCTTTTCTATTCCGAGCTATTACAGTTTGGTCTGGTGTGCTCCTGAGAGTAGTATTTCTAAGAGTGCCTGCTCTTAAAGCACACTGAAGTGTTTTATACAAACTGGTGTTTTTACTCTGCTGGTTTGGTTTATTTGAACGGATGAAATCGATGTAGGAGGTGTTCCAACAAGACACCACATCAACAAATTATTACTAAGATGCCTGAAAATGCAAGTCATAGTCATCTTGTGATTTGAAGTAAGAATTTCACCCACACCAACAGGACATAGACCAAAAATACAACATTTTAGGGGAATGTTGTCACGTTTTAACTGCTTGTGCTGCTTAACATAGTTTTGTATTTATTGCATTGTATATGTCTCCTGTTTATCTGTTTCATGTTTTGCTGATTTTCTTCTGTTCTGATTTTACAGGTTATTTGTTTCATTGTTGTTTTAATGGCCAATACTTCAAAATTAGCCTATTGACTACACATTTTTAATAATGTTGATTAATGTGCATTGTTTAAAAAAAAGCGTAAGCAGACACATCTTAGCTGTAGAAAGCCCAACATAAGCAATGTCTGAAGTTCAACATATTCAGTTAATTCTTATTTTAATCTCTATAAACAGATTCTGCAACGGTGCAAGATTTTGGTACCGGAATAGTTCTGGTTTCCGTTTGTAGTCTGAGTAATATTGACCAGTCACTTTCGAGCTGGCTCTGGTTGAATGCAGGTAAACAGTCCGTTTGGAGAGCAAAAGAGGCGGAACTCATCGGCTGAAATGCAATCTCAGCATCCACCACCTATCGCCTGGTGATGATTTAGCTTTTTATAGGTTTAAAATTAGCTTGTAAATTGGCTACTTGTATAACAGTTGGGTCGCACACGTTGTCTCTCAACTCCATCTCCAGTCTCGCATCACACGTTGCTAATCAGACCGTAAACAATGAGCAGCGCACGGAAGAGGAAGTCTTTGCCCGGATATCCGCTGGCTACACCAGAACCCCAGAAATATAGCCCCCTTGCCTGCAGAGGCTTATCCGTCACCAGAGCGGAGCTTTGGAAGCCAGGATTGATTCTTATTTTGTTCTTGACTTCCACAAACATCTGAGAAGAGCTCATTGATGTCTGTCATGCTTGCTAAATGTCCTCTAACTTGGCTGTATGATGTCCACACAGTCCATGTGACATGTCTTTTATAACCCTTTTAAAACCGGGTTGTTTGAAGCTGAACAAACCACACATAAGGATTCAACAAAGTCAAGGTGCGATTTCATCCTATCATGTAGCAAACTGGCAGCCATCCTCTTCTCCTTTTTTCCCCGTTTCATGTTCGGTCTTTGATAGAGGGCAGCCGGCAGCGAACGACCCTCTCAGCCTTTCGAATGACACCCTGCAGTGTAACCCTGGAGGAGGCAGACACTGTGACGGATGATGGGAAGGAGCTCTCAGTGATGGATCTGGATCAGGATATGTTGTGACACATTGTGCAGGGCAGCTGACACAGGATTCACATTTCTTGACGTGCACACATACAACATACACATGTGCACACAGGGATACACGGTTCGAGGATGACAGAATCAACTCATTGTCTCACCTCTGCTGTGCTTTTTCAAGTGTGTCTGCAAGAGAAAGAGAAAGGAGAATAATGTCTGTGTGCGTTTCTACACATATATGTGCACACCTGCAAACTCGCATGTGTGTTTGAGCGTCTCCTGTGTCCAATCTCACGCCATCAGGTTGTAACATCATCTCCCGCTTTGGGGAACACAACTGTCAGCTTCACAATAAAAGCCCCCTTTTGCCTTTTTGATTTGTTTGGATACCGTCTGAGTCTGTTATATAAGGCTCTCCTGGCGTTCTTTCTTTTCAGCCTCCGTCTTTTCAGTCCCGCCTGCAGGTATTTCTGAAGGAGCTTCCTCAAACAAAGAACAATGCCGAATGTAGAGGGAATAACCACATCAGAAAGCTTTTGTTTCTGTTTCTTTAAGCGAAAGGAAACAGTGAAAGAAAAGAAAAAAAAACAACTTTGGGGTAGGTTTGCTTCATCTACCTTGCCATCTACATTGGGGAGGAGTGGAACGACCCCAAGAGTAAACTCCATCTCTTAGGAAAGATGAATTAAGCACACCTCCATTCATCTCTCAAAATCAGCAAAACGTGTTTCAAGCTAAGTTTTCAGTATGTTACAGCTTTTTTTTTTCTACTTTTAGTATGAATGTGAATATCAATTTTTAAAGGATGACTGGCAATTTTCTATATTTTAAAAACGCATCAATGAGCCACTCTATTGAACTGGGTGACATTTTCTGTCATTACCATGAACATAGGTAGTTCATTTTGAGTCATTCCCACATACACTATTCTGCTGCTGTAAATACTCACTACAGTACCAAATATGTATTAAACCGTCACTGAAAAACGTCTCAAACTATTTACTCCTCTTAAGTGCCGTTCAGGCTTACAGAGTCTGCTTCTTATAAGCGACTTTGGGCTTGTTTTCCTGAAAAGTCGCTTGCGGGTTACATTTTTTTAGGCGTGTTTCTCAAGTGTAGTTGCTCCTGTCTCTCTTCTCTATAGTTGTCTAGTTTGTCCTGTTGCAGGATCCGTACGCAACCGCGATCCCTCTGCCCCTCCCCTTCCCCCTGACACACACCACTCAGAGTGTTGTTGTGAGACAAATCTTCGTTTGGTTGGAGTTTAGCTAACAATGCCAGGTACTAAGTGGGTGGAATATGGCAAAATGTACAACAACGACTGAGAAAAAAGAGAGTGGACTTAAAGCTTGGACAAGTGGGGAACGATTACAAGAAAAATATAAAGTTACAAGCTAAAAATGGATGCAAAAATGCAATGCAATGCAAAAATTAGATAAAATGCATTCAATCCAAAAATGAGATAAAATGCATTCAATCCAAAAATGAGATAAAATGCATTAAATCCAAAATAAATTCATACACATATATATGAAGTTATCAAGTGGCTGCCCCTCTCTCTCTCTCTCTCTCTCTCTCTCTCTCTCTCTCTCTCTCTCTCTGTCTCTCTCTCTCATATTGTGGTAGGCAGGTAAGGTCACTTGTTTTGGGCATTTTAAGGAGGAGAGTTGCTTCTTTTGGACTTGTTTCTATAGACCTGGTTGCTTGTTGGTGGCTGGTGCCGTTTGCTAAAAACTACAGTGCCCAGTTGTTTGATTAAATTACTGAGCCTTTCTTGGGGAAAGAAAATATACATTATAAACCCTTTTTAAAGGTTTGTGTCTTCAGTAGAAACAGCGAGTTTGGGGGTGAGTGCAACAGACAGTAGTGGAGTCAGAAAGATTTGTTGACAACAGCAAAACAAACTAGAATAACCTAAGCCTTAACAACCAGGCTCTATTTGTCCAAAGATAATTTTTTTTTTGCCTACTGTCGTGTCACTGGCCCCTGCAAACACAGAAAAACAGATGGGAAGAAGACATCATGTACATAGAAATAAAGTGGAGACCGTCACAAATAAAAGGAGTGAATATGTGGATGCAACTACAAGTATAGCTGTGATTTTTCACAGGCTCTCAAAAATATCCTGTGTATGGCACGTTACCAATGCCTCTTCAACTCCCTGCAAAGCATGCAGGCCAGATTAAACAGTTTGAGTTTCGAGATGAGATGAAACATTAAAGATCCCCTTGGGCAAAGAACATGACAGGCGAGAACTGAGAAAATGGAGATCTGAAGTTAATGCAACAAGTTATTACAACAACAGAGTGCATCGATAATCAATAAAGATTCATTGTCTTTGTTAACAGATTGAAAGGTCGACAGGGATTTACAGATGTACAATCTGCAGCATGTGTCCAGAGTCTTGAAAATGGGCTTTGGCTCAGTACATATGGGGGAGCATATGGACAGAAATGTGTCCATCTGCAAATGTTTTCCTCATTATCAGACCGTACGCTCCCTCTTTACAGGGTAAACAGTGTTAGCTGAAAATCGCTGTGGATCCCAGAAGAAAAGATTTGAAACTACTGCTGTACAATACATGTTATTCTGTTGCATTCCAAATCTAGTACCTGTAGGAAACATATTTTCTTTTCCCATCCTTGCATGACTTACACAGTGCCCAAAATGCCAATATTGGCTCCCAAAAGGTGTAAACTTGAATTCTCTGATATACTTCGAGGGTTGTCTTTTCTTTTCTAAAAATCAAACTTTAACAAAAGAGCAATACTGATGTAGAAGCAGCTGTGAGAGCACATGCCGACTGGTTTGTAAATCAAAAATCAATCGCAGACAAAATTACGCTATTGGGTATGGAACAATTACAAACACAAGAAAATAAAGCAACAAAGATCAAGCATGTTGCAAAGCCTATCTTGGGTGAGATCCCTAATAAGCATTAAAATGGATGTTGACATTAAAATCATAGTTTTTCTTAATTTCGTAAATATAGGCGCAACTCAATATTATGTCACAACATCTGCTGTATCAGCCATGTTTACTATGTGTTTATTTGCCTATATAGCAGGGAAGTGACATTGGATCAGACTAGTGGTCACTCAAGACGCATTCTAATGCCAGGTGTGAACAGACCTACTTAAAGCTGCCCTCTTGTGTTCGGATCACTCCGGACACATGTTAATACCAGGTCTGAACAGGTCCTCAGGTGTCAAAATCCTGTGTTTTATTCGCTCACCATCTACCCCAGCTTTCTCTTTATTTGTGGACTATTTGGTACAAAAACATAGCAGATTTTGCGGGAGTGGACTGTAATCAATCACAGCCAAATACCGTTGGCCTATCTGATTTGTTTTCCTGCTGGTAAACACAAAGCAAGAACCCAAATCATATATATATTTTTTCTCGTTTCTCTCCTCTGTAAGTTGGGTCACAAAAGCCTTCTATACTGGCTTGGAGGAGCTAGCTGTTTGAATCAGTAAGGCTTCACCTGTAAATCATATCTTTTCTCTAGTTAAGTATCAGATAGGGCAGACACTGTACAATAGAGAATTCCTCTGCCTCTAATGATCCCTCAGTGACAGCAGTGTGTAAGACTCAGGGTCACTCATGCACCGAAGGGCTGCTGGCAATATGAGGTGCACTGTTCTATCACAGACCCAGACCACAGATGGGTAGAAAACCATTGTTATATAGGCGTAAGCCTTTATTTCATAGAGATATCTAGCTGAAGTTAATATATATGAATCTGCCATGGAAAGTCAGGTGCTGTAGTTACAAACATAGAACCTAATGTTCACTTTCAAGGACTACCAAAGGACACAAAACAATGAAGGTGTCAATATCAGCCATCGCAATTAGTGTCAAGTAATTCGAGAAAAAGAGTCGAAAGTCATAACACATTCATTTCTGTTCACCGTATTATGCAAAATCATTCAAGTAAAGGGCAAAAGATAAGATTCCTCAAATCGTATCACTGTGACAAAACTATTTCAGAATATAAATTATACCTATGAATTCTTTTTGTATCTTCTATTGACTGCAAAGCACATAGAAAAAGTTCTTATCTTACATGCCTTTAAATGCTTCTCCTGATCTATGGACAAGAACTCTGCAGGAATTTCTCTCAGTATTTATTATACACACTCACTGGTGTTCATGTGCCAAAACTGTTTGTGTGTCCTTCTGTATGCATGTCCTCACGTCTCTTGCTTTGCAAATAGAGGCGAAATTAGCTTTTTGTGTGTCTGTGTTTACTCCAGTGCAAACAGGGAGTGTGTGTTTGCTTTCTTATCTACAGTGTGTGTGTGTGTGTGCGTGTGTGTGTGTGTGTGAACAAGGTTGTAATTAAACCCAAATCCACTACTTTACAGTGGGGAGGTTTTCAGGGGGATTCATCTCTACAAAGGCACCGCTTACGCCTCCTCCTCCAATCCGTTTTAATTTGATGGATATGTTTATCCATTTTTGTGATAAATTGCACACAATACATCCCTTGCGCTTGCACAAATCAAAGCTGTAATTAAAATTGATGCAGTGGGTTTTGACTATTCATGAAGGCATCGTTGTGCATTTTGTTTCTCATACTGTACATACCTGACGGCGTGTCAACACAGGGAACGTCAGGAGCCCACGGCGGCTGCGGAACCTGCTGTTTTTTATTTTGGCATCCATGTCAATTTTTACCGCGAGCCGCGTGCGGTTCACAGCAACAACAGACTGACAATGACTGTTTGACAGTATATTGACATCATACCTCACTCTCAATGTCTATTTCTGTAGAATATGTCACGGACATGAAAAAAAGTAAAGATTTATCTTTAAATCAAAACTTCCTGCTTTCATTTCAAAATAAAAGTTTCATGGTCAACATGGTCCTCACGTTCCATGTTGCTATGTTGGTTGGTCGTCTAGGGGTCAGAAGAGAAGAAGAAGCTTCGGACGCACAGTCTCTTCATTTGTAATAAGAACATGTGTTTTATAGCCAATTAACAAGCCAATTCCTCCACATTCTGAGATCTAGAAAAATAGTTTTGAGAAAAAAACTGTGATAAAACCAAAGTGGCTATATCTATAACAGCCTCACCACTGAACATATCACAGGAGGTTGAGGGTATGAGGGCCAAACAAAGAGAACATGAAGACAAATTGAGTTTCACAGCTGGAAGCCAAGCTAACTTGAGCTGAAATGGCCCTACTGCCGCTGCCATAAATGTACAAATTAAAAGTTTGACCTGTTGATGGCACTAGATGAAAATACAAAGTATCATCCAAAGCTGTTAGGACCCATCCTCTGGGCACCATGGATAGCTGTATCAAATTGTTCAAATTTCATGGTAAATTCATCCAATGGTTGTTGAGATATTTCAGTCCTGTCCAAACTGGTGGAGTGACTAGCTGCTAACGCGGCTACAAATTATAGAAAGAGATAGTGGATCTGTGGTTAGTGTTGGGAAATAGTTCATTATACATGTCTCAATAACGGTTAGAATCAGCCGGACATCCTTGTACAGAACACCTAACAATGAGCAGCACATCTATATGGGAATATCTGAGAAAAGAATACAAGCACGGCTATATTCTTGATTAATTACTTGTCCTCACCTGTCATGGCAGCATATTGTCCTGCTGAATCTCAAACAAACATACTGTACAACTTTTGCCACTGCATGCCTCTTATGAGGAACAGAAACAGTCTTGGGTGCACCTTCACGTGGATTTCATGCTTATGATTTCATTTGCATTCATTTATTTCTGAATTTCTGTGGACGGGTCAAAGCAGAGGGCCGCCCACGGTTTGAGATTAAGGGCTCAAGTATCAGTTGGCAGCACCCAAACAGCAAAAAGAAAAAAAAAATCAGTACAACGTTAGTCGTACAGTTACCCGCCAGCAGGGCTCCAAGGGCTGGAAACCAGCAAACAAGCACATGTAATCCTGCTGCCTCTCCTCCTCCAGACGAGCCAGAAGAACAGCCTCAATCAGGATTATGAAGCAACGGATTGCCCGTAGCAAAGGATCACATTGAGCACGGATCACATGTAGAGTATGTAGCGCAAGGTCCAGTGGACTAAAGGACGTTCTGTGTGCTCACTGAATGTTAAGTCTAAATTAGGTCAAAAGCTTTAATTTGTCACATTTTTTAAACTCTCTAAGGTCTTTATTTCTTTTGCTGTACAATGACATCTAACATGACTGTAATAAGATATATCAGTAGGAACATTTCCATCACTTGTTGTGCATTTTCAATTTAAGCGTAATAAAAGCCAAAACTTGGTTAAACTAATAGCAATAAAAAGAAAATGCAACAAAGACTCATAGAAAAATGGATTTTAAAATAAACACTGATGTTGCAGCATCCCCTGCTTCTACTCAAGGCAAAGAACACAATGTTTTTGCAGCCACTCACTGCATGCCCAAACAATACAGAATAAAATGAGTTTGGGAATCAAGAAACCCAGCGCTCTAGGACGCTTACAGTGCAACCGCAATATCCCCATTGTAGCTGAGGATTCTTATTGGATATCAGTCCCCTCTTTATCGCCACAGCAGCTGATAAAAACGCCGCACTGTATTTCCGAAAAGTTTTACAACAGTGATAAACAACAACCACCAGTGCTGGAGCAGTGATTCACATATTTATCAGATCATATAAGTTATTCGGTGTTATCAGTTGATTGAAAGTACTACATGGCTGTTGACAGAGAGAGGGATGGTAAGAGTGAGAAGTAGGTCTTATCATCCTTCTCCAGCAGCTGACTGTCAAACATTTGCACTGATAATCAATAGGCTATACACAGTGCTTGGCAAATACACACAAAACACATCCACAATACAGATAGTGTCAATAAGAGACATAATATTGAAATGTTGTAATATCGAACATGCTTTATCTCTGCATTTCCCTTAGAAAATGCGCAGTTCTGTCCTCTGTTTATAGCCTTCAGCTTTGACAGCAAAAGCAACAATTATTATTTTTCCATTTCATAAGGCGACTTTAAAAGAAAGGCTGAGGTGATAATTTGAGAAACTTGGGCAATTTGAGTAATAAATAAACTCTCAGTTCAAAGACTCTGCTTTTGTTTCGTCATGGAAACATAATATAGGCTTGTGGACATGTGCATGGAGAGTAATCAGGGTTGCACCAAGAGCTGATGTTATTTACTGTGTGTGCTGAAAAGGGATGGAAAAAAGAGGGTGAAAACTGAAAATGTGAGACAGGAAGTACAAAGAAGCCTAAATTTGAAAGTGAACAGGCTGCTGCAGTAGTCGCTAGAGTAGGGCGGCTTTTAAAGACTACCTTTCAGCCAAGAATTGTCAGGTAGCTTAGCAAGGTATTAGTCCAAATGATAGCTGCATATGAGGACTGGTCTCTACCAGTGGTGTGCCAGTTTAAATTGCACCTGCCACCTGCTTGTAGTGGAACGCAGTGTCAAACCAGGAATTCACCAGACTAGCAAATATGAAAGTGTATGTGTTGTGTATGCATGTGTGTGTTCACACATGCATACACAATGCTTTGGTTTAGTTCTTCCTCCTTCTTGTCCTCGTCTTGGCTGAAGTCTCTCACCTTATATAATGCCATCAAAAGACAGAAGGAAATGTGCAAATCAATCATTCATACAAGTGAACCAAACTACCAGCACAAATCTGATCATACGTCACATCATTATTTAACACTCAATGACTCTCCTTGTGTGTGTCTGTGCATATATGTGGGTGTTTGTGTGTCATGTTTAGCCAAATGATTCCTTTGCCATGGTAACACATCAGCTTTCTGAGCTATAACAAGTAATTACAACCACGCAAACAGGTGGTTACGGCCTCAGACAGTTACTCGGTGTACATGTTCTTCCGTTTTCTGTCCACATAGCATTGCAGTTCGGTTTTGCTGTCTAAATGATTGATATCCCCAGTTTTCTAAAAAACAAAACAAAAACAAATGTAATCTCTCAACATGATTTTAGTAATTGTAATTTTAATGTGGGATGTTGTTTTTTTTTGGAACAATAGAAGACTGTATTGGTAAAGGATGGGTTAAGAGGGGGAAAAAAACGTAAATGCACACAACAATGTAGATGGCCAAATAAATGATATATTTAGGGATAAATGTACCAACTGCTGTGCTGTGACCGCTCTTGCAATTGTAATAACTTGCTGGATTCAAACCAACGCCATCACAGCCCCTGCTGACTGTGTTAGGGAATGTTAACAGAGGATTATGGGAGTTCGAAGTGTGCCGACATTGGGGAGTTTGGTGCGTGACAAGGCCAAATTCTCTACTGCTGTTGTTTGTTTGTGTCATTTGCCAACACATATAAAAAAGATACGCTGGCACACACCCTCCCCCCCTCCCCCGTCCCCTTACACACACACACACACACACACACACACAAACACAAACATGCACATATATTTACGTACACAAATACGCTCTCACACAAACCGAGACACACACTCCGACACAAAGACAAACTCAAAGAGAGCAAACTTAGTAAGGTAAACATATGCACATCATTGCACATGTAGTTGGAAATGCACACATACATATACACACACACACACACATACACACACAGTCCCTCCACAGCCCAAATCCTCTCTGGCTTGTTTAGAAAACCCACTGCTTTCCAGTAAATCCTGAATAAGCTAATCCCAGAACATCAACAAATGCAATTTTCAGCTTAGCATAAAACACATGCAAATGGAAGGCAACCTCTCTTCGCCCTCAGTATGAGAATGTGTGTGAGCATTTGGATATGTGTGTGTTTTTCTAATGCTGCAGGTATAGTCAGGTAGAGATGAAGGAGTAGAGACCTGAAGCCGAATGGAGATAAGGAGTTCAGTCATGTTAGTAAGGAGAATAATAAAATGTGTCTTAAATAACACAGATCGATGGATTGTGTGCTCTCTGTGTCTTGAAATCAATGAGGTCAATACTTGTCAAGCACTACTTATCTGTTCCAAAACTACTTATGCTAAGGCCATGAACAAGCAGGCAGATGCTCAGTTGTGAATAGAAATACAGGTAGTGGTACAAAAAGCACACTTCAGAAGGCCTGAATCAGTAACATTGAAGCTGAAGTAGGCGAGATTGGAGCAAATATGAAAGTTATTTTTTATAAAACTATATTGTGACAGTAGTACATGAAACAGGTAACCTGAAAAAAATCATATGCCTCTGTGTCCTCCGGTGCTCCTAACAGCATCTGCAAGATTTCACAGACTGTAGGAAAACAAGCTGTCAGAGCTGATCTGAGGTCTGGTGTCCAGCTGCTGTCTATGAGAGCCGGCTGTCAATGATCAAATATGAATCAATATTATGTTACGTTAATGCCTATTTCTCGCCTAAAAAGTTTTCAGAATCAGAATGAAAGTTCATGACGCCATGGCCATTGTGAAATCTGGTGAAGGAACGCCAAGTCCCGTCACATGACCGGAGCACAGCCAATAGGAACGCTCTCTCCTGTGATTGGTCAAAGTCTACCGTCACGGGTTCGATTTTTTAAAGCCTGAAAACAGAGCCATGAGGAGTTGCAGAAGTCTAGTTATCTCTCAGAACACTTGAATTACAATATACTGAGAGGTTATCATGGCATTTTTGCCCAGCAATGCCAAAAATATACTGCCTACTGCCACTTTAAGATGTGCAGATGATGCTCACATAGTGCTGTGAGCATATTGCAGGAAAATCAAACATGTTTATACATCTTTTAGGCTGAAACTTGGAGACTTTAGTGTTGACATCTTTATTGAAAATCACAGACTAAGCCCCCTGATTGTGTGCACCACTATGCCATTCATTTATTAATTATCAATATTTATTCATTCCTTTCCAACCTGCCAAGAGTACTGGAGCCTTTCCCAGCAGACATTCATTGAAAGACAGCCACGACTGGTTAAGCCATTCGTCACATTGCTAACAATCCCGATCCCATTCACTTGTACTGGCGTCTCTTCTCCACCCCACTTGTCTTTAGTCTGTGGGAGGATACCGCGGTGAACAAAAAGAAAACTCTGTACAAGAATCAAACTGTGTGTGCTGGCTGTGGAGAATGTGATGTGGTAGTACAAAATGTGCAGGATAAACAACCTCCTGCAGTGGCTGCTGGTATAATCAAAGATATTCTAAAATGTGGAGAATAACCCCAGACTTTTCCTTCGGCGGCGTGTTCCAGCCCACATTACATCAACAGAGAATGGCTCAGTATGACAGTATCTTTGCATTATGTTCTCAGTCTGGAGTCAGCATTTCGCTCACCAACGCAAACTGAATGAAATCACATTTCAGATGGACTCTGTTTACTGGACGCTGCAAGTATAAGGGAATGTGTGTATATTTGTGCCCATAAACACGTTCATGTTCCAGGGTATGAGTTTCAGTGTCTGCTTGGGTTATATCTGCGTGTGTGATACACATTAATCACTAGATAAACGTTATTCATTAGCCTCACCACATGGTGTCCACATTGATCAAATTCAGGACGCCACACACACAAAGGTGAACTCACAACAAGAAACTCAATCTGTAACACAAATTCCCCTTGCTGACACCTTCAGGTTCGAGTTTGTCTGCAGATACGCTGTTCCTGTTGCCAACAGTTGTGAACAAGAAAAGGAATAAACTAGAGTTGATGTCCCCGGCTGTTTCCTCAGTGAAAACTGTGTTTGCGTTTTCTGCAACACCCTCTGCGAAGACATTTGACCAATGACTCATGCTTTATGCACATAACTGCAACCCAAAACATCTTCATACAGTAGCTCCATGTATTATCCACTTAGGAGCCCAACTAAATGCATCAGCCACAGCAGTGCGACCACTGATGGTGGATGATGGAGGACTGCAGCTGCTTCTGTTTGGCCACCGTTGTGCTGCTGGTGCAGAAAAGTACAAAGTGTAATTGCTACTGCACTACATGTTGGAGTGACAAATACAGGCAGAAAATAATCAACTCAACTCAAGAACTCAAGTTACTTCTCAAGTAAATCATCTTTCATTTCTACATTAGGGAGAAACTTCATATCTCTCCGTCAGACTGTCTTTCCTCACAAACACACACAAAGATTTGTGTATTTACCAGCCGCACTACAGCTCGTTTTGTTCCATCAGACGCACAGATTGTACAAATGTATACACATACTGTACATATGAGCACACAAAGGTGGAAGCACCAATCACTTAATTTTCAAGAGGAATATTTCAAGTGATTTTCCGTGACTCAACTATTTTACATAACAATCGGTGCCATGCCATTGTTCTGTTATTGCGACAACACAATAGTTCAAAAAATGCACCACCACACAACAATACATACAGCAACAATCACTCTTGTTCAACCAAACACCCCACTGAGAGCCTATAGCCACATAGACGTCACAGCTACATGTGGATTTCCAGGAACATCAACCATCACTGACACTGATGGCTCTAAAGCCTGTTTGTGTGAGTGTGTGCTGATGCATGTGTGTGATATTAAATGTATTTTTTTCTAAATGGATATGCACGCGTGTATGTGTGTTTGTGTGTGTGTGTGTGTGTGTGTGACCCGGCCTGTGCCCGGGCCTAGTTAAACAGAAATAGCTACAAGAGCAATAACATCCCCAGCTAAGCGGCAAGGGATTCAATTCCCGAGTCATTTTACAAAAGCGTGGTGTGATTGAGTCGGCCTGCCCATTGAATTCAGTATTTAATTTCCTCAAGGTCCCAAGAGCCGTGTCTCTGTTTCCAATTTCTCCTCCTCATGAGATCAGGACGGGGGACTAAATGAAGGGCTTTCTCTTTCTTTTCCTCCCTTTTTTGGTACATCGTTTTCCTTCATTGTAAAAAGCTGAACGCTCAGGGTTGGATAGGAGGGGACAGGTTAATGAGTGTTCTTGGTGTAGCAACGCTTTCCATTATCGTTATTTCTCTCTCACCTCTTGCCTTTGTTACAGCCTTTTTCAGCTTGAATCCCTGAGTCTCCTTTTCTCCCGCCATCTGTCACCTCATGATGTCGCTCTCTCATCTCTCTCACATTTCCTATAAGTACAGATTTCATTTTTGTCATATTTGCAGGCTATAAAATGCAAACAGAGATGAGGCAAAAGTGCAGCCTGGTCACACGAAAAGGCTTGTGAATGACACAACAATGCGCAAAGCAAAAGTGTGTAATAAGAACGGCGTTCTTGCTTTAGGGGTTATTTGTACACCGTGTAGTCTGTACTGACTGCAATGTAAATGCATCCACGTAAATATGCTACAGTTAGAGCTACTAACGTAGAATAAAAAGTGATAAAGACTGCTTATGGCAGGTGGGAGGGGAGGTGGATGGCTCCAACAAACACAGGACTTTCTACAGGGAGACCAGTGTTCAAGACTGGTGTTTGGTTTTCTAAGACATGTTAGTCCATATGAATTGTACTTACTTTACGTTTTTATTTTAAGGCCAGCCATGACGTTGTTCCTAAACCTAACTAAGGGGTTTGCTGCCCGTTGTTGGTACTGCACCTTTATATACGAGTTTAATGACGCCTCAGCGAGGCAAAACGTGAGACTGACACCTATCCTCTGGTAGACAATCTGGTAAATTACACGCTTTGGTGTGATATCGGGTTGGAAAGTGGCAACAGCGTTCCCTTGGGGGGGCTGCGAAAAGGTGTGAACACAATATTGACGTATTAAGTTGATATGACGAACTTATGAGCAAACAGTTGCTCGTATACTCATCCAGCACTCTGTCCACCTGGCGAATGTAAGTACAACTCTTTCTCTTAGCTCTGTTTTTGGTCTCTACCACTTCCTGAGGGAAATTTCTGGCTTCTTAGCAGCTAAATACTCCACTATGTTTACCATAATGAATATGTTTGCTAATGTTTTACAGCTGCTGCTGCCAAAAACAACACTATGAGAGTGGCCAGAGTGAACAAAAAAAAAAACAAGTTGTGCTTGCCAGACAGCTAAACAATGATTTGAAACTCGCTGTAAAGCTACTTGATAATGAAACGATCTTACCAGTAGAGTGTTCCTGCTCCTTTAACTCTTCCCAAAATGAAACCGATTTGTCCAAACACCTTCTGCAGCAGAATCAAATCAAATCACTGTTTGCTCCACCTAGAATTTCTCTGTTAATGAAGAGGCATTTTTGGGATCATAGTAGCCAACTCACTCTGTTAGGAGTGTTTTAAAACCCGAATAAGCCACATTCCCCATCTACATAATTACTAAAACAGAAGATTAGTTCTCATAAAATTACTCAAGCACATCGAGCGCATTTGAAGAAAGCAGTGGTACATTTACTCAATGTGTTGTCTGGAGTTGATGTAACTACTTAGCAAGATTCTTTGGGAGTGTGTTCCCATTTTATGTTCATTACTAAAAAAAAAAAAAAAAAGGAATCTTTGTGTGTGTTTGAAAATCAAAACAAACAAACATGAATGGAACATGATTTTGCAAAACTATTCATTCATTTATTGCCTGAAGATTGCAAAGTCCAGCTGAGACAAAACACATCTCAGGTGGACACAGTTGTCTCAGTTGTACATAAAAAGATACGATTTAAAGCATGCTTTAGAGGATAAAGGATGCACACAGATAAAGGCAAACATTTCTTTGTCTTTATTGCGGAGGATGTTCTCTGTGTGCCTCTGGTCGATAGTATTGACCAAAAGCAAGATGACTGCTAATGAACCAAAGATGAAAACACAAATGGCTATTCAATCACCAGAGGATGTACTTGAAATGCATCACAAACCCTGTTACATAGCCAGCAAAATTGTTTCAAACTCCACAGGACATACCTTAAAGTCATTACCCATCCATACACATGCACAGTTAATTGGTATTCAATTGCAATAGGTACATAACTGGGTTACAAGTGCCACAGAGCAAATTATAACTGCATTAAAAGCCATGAACAGAGGCACAAACAAACCCCATGGAAGGTGAGTGATTGAATGAGAAGAAAACAGTTTTAATATCACCTTTATCTTCTGCTGCTTTGATACTTCAAACAAAGGGACTAAACTCCCACAAAATACAGGCACCCTGAGGGCTGTTTGCTATTTCGTCTTTTATGTTACCTCCTGGAGGGAGAAATGATAAAAGGAGGAGATGTGAAGGTTGGTAGCACAATTTACCCTGCCACCACCTGGGGTGAGTCATGGGGCAAGACCAGCACCAAGTCTTTGCAGTTTTTAAAATGAAAGTGGCAATTCGGTTCACGGTGGCAGAGTGGACAGGTAATTAAATGTTCCTACCAACATGACATTTCACCAAAAGGGTCGATGGTTTTAGCTAGCTAAATTAGATTAAAGCAACCAAGAATCAGAGCAACATAAAGCAACACATGGGGTGAGTAATATTGAAATTACAATGAGTAATATTGCTTTATTCTATTTTATTATTTTATTTTCCTCCAACTGCTAAACATCAATTGCATGCAAGTGTGCTAATGATTGAAACAAAAAATATATTGGTTTTGTATGGAACAAGTCAGCAGCGTAACATAATTGTGATTGGCCCCAGTGCAAATTTTTTTTTTCTTGGGCCCTCGCCCCAAACACAAGCACTCGCGCGCACACACACACGTACACATACAACCACATACATACCACCAGACAATTGCAAAGCAGACAATTGCTCTGCCACCATGGAGAGGCCCACCATACAACTCCAATACTACAAACCAGCCTTAGATCAGCACCACGGACAGCAGCCGGAGAGCCAAATTTATCAACACAGCCTTCCCTGGACTCAACGGCCAAATGTTATCAACAGCCATGATGTGGTTGCCATTAATTGTATCATTTTTTGTTTGTTTTTTACAGAAATGACATGGACAGTAATTTAGTGTGAATAGTTAGTATCTGACAAATGTTTAACAAGACCCACATAAAGTATATCTAACCTTTACACATTTTAATAATTACATCACCTGCAGTATCCACCGAATTAATAACAATAGCTTATATGACTTTAAACTCAAAGGTACAAGGTGAACATATAAAACGACTAATTGATTATTGGTAAGGTCTTTGTCAGGTTAAAGCAGCAGTAGGCGAGATTGATAAGGTGCTTATGGAATAGTTATGGCTCACTAGCACAAATAACACTGCTGTTTTAAATGTTTATGATAAAGTGGATCTATAAATAACATGTGATATGAAATTAAATGTGCAAGAGGCATCATTGTACCTATAATGACTTCCCTCACATTTAATTTCTACAATGTGGTTTCAAATCACCACCTCACCATCTGCGTCGCCAGTCTCCATAATAACGGGAGGATGTTTGCACCTGTACGGAAACTCTGACCCATGCGTGCGCACATTCTCCCGTTAAGTTTGTTTTTATAGATCACAACTTTTGCGTGGGAAGTGGCGTACGCACACATTTCAGGCCCCGTTTTGTGCACACGCAACGGTTATAAATGAGACCCCATATCATTAAAATTGAACTAAAGATCCATGAATTTCATATTTTTTATTGATCAGACTCCTCCGCATTGCACAGCATTGTACTGACAACATCAGCTGTTCAAATAGTTTTTCTCTCTATTAGCATTCAGACACAGACTTGGCTCATTACTTTTAGGTTTGCGATTGTCCGCCTTTAGAATCAACTCAAGTCTGTGAGATATAAATATATAAAAAGACAACCATCATTCACAAACACTCCAGCAGTGCATTCTCTCTAGTATCTCCACTCAGTGCATTTATTTTGTGTCGAAGCCTTAAGAAACTCCCGCTGTTTTCTCTGATATCTCAGTACTTTTCTGTCAGCATTTTTTATCCAGCAGTAGCAGCTTTTCTGTGACTCATCATTTCAGTAACAGCCACACATGAGCTGGAGGAGGGAACTACTGACTTATGAAAAGCTCTGTTCTGACAGTGATAAAATAAAATGCACACACATATATATATATATATATTAAAAAAAAAGTTGATAAAATAATACTATCTAATCTGTGAAGCACTTTTGGCTGCTTCTTTGCATAAAGTGTTCTACACAAATAAAGTCCTTATGTAGCATAAGGACATTATTTTATGGCAAATATATGAGAATAGTTTCAAAGCAAGGCAAGTATGTTGCTTGAAAAAAGATAACCAAAGAATCAGTGTGCTAATAACAATTCATAATCATGTACCAAACATAAAGTAAGCCCAAGTCAGATATTCATCATAATGATGATGACAAATTATGACTTTAGCATGTGTTTCTTGATCCACCATGATCTGCAAGCACCGGGAAATACACACTTGCAGATAATAAAAAAGACAGCAGTTGTACATTTCTGGCTCAATGTCTAAGGTGCCACCATTATGCAAAGTAAACATGGTATCACTAGGAATTATGTACAATTTGTACAATTTATATCCAATGCCAAAGTTTAGCACCAATGCAGGATGTAGTTTGCCCTTTCTGTAATGAGGCAGAAAGAAAAGATGTGTTCAACTATTTATTAACCATAACCGTGATCTTTCCCGAACATTAACCATACTGTGATTGCCATGCACAGATGTTGTATGAAGCAAGAATAAACAACAAAAAAAGCATTAGCATTGGTCATAAAAAAAAAACATTTAAACATGTTTAACTTAGAGTAAAAATCTTTACTGAAAATTAAAACTTCATTCACAAGAGAGAACTCAATGTCACCACTAGCAAATGGTTCAACGTCCAATCTACCATCCCAGCCACACCACTGTTACTTTAAACTCTGCAATTTTACTGTTAAACAACAAGCTGTTTCTAGTGACGTTTCTTTCGTGTAAGATTACTGGAATTTTTAGAACACGTGTTCATTTCACAAAGTTCAAGAGATCAGGCGATTCATTTTATGCCGGCTCAATGAGTCAAACACAGACGTGAGGAGCTTCAAACTCAATCCATTACTACTCCAGACACCTGAAAGTGTATGCGGCACCCGGAGCAGCCATCTCTGTGTTATCATTAGCTTGCTCCAGTGAAGGTGAGTTTAAAGTGCCATATTATCATGAGAGAGAAAGTGCACGGGGGCATGCCTAGCCTCAGCTGGAGTTGAAGGGAACCGCATTTGGGCTTTGATAGCTGCTAATAACAGGGTTTGAACTTGAGAAAATGATTGCGGGAGTGGTGTGTTTTCATGTCGATTCACAGACTCCAGGATCTGTTACATGTGCCAGAGAAATGGGTCTGGGCTAATGGGTCTGCAGAATCCAGGGTGGCGAGGAAAGGTAATTGGATGATATGACTTTGGAAAGTAGTGGTAATTGGCTAACATCAGAAGTGTAACTCAGGTCGTCCAGATTGTAATTGTTAGCTTTGACTTTAGAGGCATGGGCAGGGGGTAGAAACTAATTAGCTTAAGGCACTTTAGAACCCTATAGGTGTGCTCGTAACCTGGTCAATTTGATTTCAGAACAGAGATTGGAAAAGAGATTGGAAAGGTTTTTAATTGGCTAAAGTCCTATTCCATTCCAAGTACAGTACGACAATATCGACCATTCCTTTGTGATGAATGTAGGTAGGAACCTTTCTTGTCCACCATCACATCAATAGTGTGTCCCATTGGACTCAATAGGGTTGCCAATTCCACACAACCTTAGCTTCAGAGGAGGGTTGTCCTGTCATTGGCCCACATTGTGTTTCATCCAAATGTTGACGGAAGTAAACAAACGCCAGTATTAAGGCTCAATGAAAGATAAATCTTACAGTGCTCTCACTGATTAAAAAGTGTTGCTACTTAAAAAAAAAAATTAAATGTGTCACTCCTAAAGTTTACCATATGTCCAGAGAAAAAAGTCATGTAAGCTGTTATTGGCTGTTTTTAAAATAAAATAAATTAGTTAGTGAAATCTGTTTTGCACATTTGTTACAGAAGCTCAAGGCCATGGAGACTGACTGCATTAAAGACACATACACTCATGTGACCTGCCCAACGGGGGGATAAGGCACTGTTAAACCAAACCTTAACCTGGGTTCACCCAAGACTAACCTCTGGACTAACTTTTTAAGCGTATAAATGTACCGGGTCGGGATCCCACTGTCACTGCTCCGCTGCCTGCCTTCACTAACACACCGCGCGCGTTCTCGCTCCACCTAT